>BROJ01000049.1:0-207140 GCA_026008555.1 Fistulifera pelliculosa | reverse complement strand
GAAACACTCAGCCAATTGTTAGGGAGACCGGGTTTCCAAGGACAATCTCGAACATGCCATACCAATTGGTTGAAGAATATGATACGAAGAAAGTCTCCGCCCGGCAGAGTTAAGAAGATGATCAACTCACAGGGCCAACTGATGGAAGCGATAGGATCGACAGTCACCACTGACTTTGGGGCAATCGATAAACCTCGACCTGACGCCACGCTTCACCTTACTTTCCTCTTCACCTGGTCCCCTGGTCCCACGCAATCCTGCAAGCGGACATGCCGACTCTTCTTGGCGCTGGAGCCCGACATGTATGGAGGCATCCGAGTCTGGTTGACCGAGTGCAACGCGAAGCACGCGAATACTTGGAATATTCCCGCTATACTTGGAACGAGATCTGCCCGACCTTTATAAAAATTTCTCTCCTTCTGGACTCAAGCGCGGTAGTCAGATGCAATGGGTTGACGGGTCGCCGACGAATCATGCAGATCGCATGATGGACAAAACACTCAAGATGCTCAACACCGCTTCAATATTAACTGCACAATGGTGGACATGGAAGAAGAGCGACCGTACATTGCTTTAAACAACATTACGCTGGGCACTGAAGGATCTCTGAACACGACAGATTCCAACACGGTAGCCAACCCCGAGCAACAGCAACCACAGGAAACGGTGGACCAGCGACAGGTGGAGCGAAGCCGCTACGCAGTCCGATAGTCTCGCCCAGAACCTTTTCGATACCTCACCAACGGCGGACATCCCAGTCCCTCCATTGGGCACTCATGCAACCCTGACCCCAGTCTCACCATGAGGAGGCGGCGTCGGGCAGCAGGGTTAATCGTCAAGAGCAGGAGGGAAATCGCGGTCAGAATCACCTCCTGCTATGACAAACACTACTCTGACCGACCACCCACACAATGATTTAACCGGCGCTGCAGTCCTATCGCACAAACAACGCCACGGAGCCTTCCCTACGAAAACCAACCCGGGCGATATACGTTTGGTCTTTTGTAATCTCGATGGTCTCCGACAACAACAGAATACAATGCTAAAGTAAAATTAGTCCGAGAATTTATCACAAAAATGAATGCCGATGTTTTTTGGCGGTGCGAAATTAACTTGAATCTGAAGGCGATCGGTGGACAGCGCATTATTCGTGAATGGTTTCAGTCTCCTGGGAATGCCTGCAATGTCCTCGCTGCGACGCGACAACAGGAACATCAAAACACAGGAAAACATCAATTTGGCGGCACCATGTCGTTGGCAACAGGAGAGGTGGTTGACAATGTTTCCGAATCCGGCGTCGACACCAGAGGACTTGGCAGATGGACCTGGCATTATCTCAAAGGCAAGGATAGAGGTAATGCCGGATCATCAGTGCCTTCGTCTCCTACGCCGCCCCAGCGCCACCAACATAAAACAGTCTACATGCAACAAAGCGATACTTTGAATCGGCAGGAAGACGATGTTTGTCCTCGGGAAGCCTTTTATCGCGATCTCTTTTTGTTAATCCGACAATGGCAAGACTTGGGCGACCGCATTGTATTAATGGCCGACTTTAACGAAGATGCTCTGTCGGCGCCGTTCCAACAACGTATGCGAGACATGTCTCTCAAGGAAGCCATATTGTCGAAGCATCCGACTCTGTCCCCGCCAGGATCACTAGGCAGAGGAGAGCGACACGGAACACGAACAATTGACAGTGTATGGGTGAGCACAGGCACAAGGATCTCAGCAGCCGGCTACTGCACTGCCCATGAAAGCCCCGGCGACCATAGGGCGATGGTAATCGACATATCGGCAAAAGAACTCTTCGGCTCCCCATTGCAACGCTGTTCGCCCACCTTCACGCAGACTGAAGAGCAACGACAAGGCCTCATGAGACAAGTACAATCGTTTTTTGTGGAAGTATTGTCTGCAACACCGCCTCCCACACCGACTTCAGACACTTAATGCATCCACGTTACAAGCCACCGACAATGCTTACGTTATGGAGATTGAGCGGATCGATAAAACTCTCACCGCAGGCATGTTAGCGGCAGAGGCGCAGTGTCGACAGCTAAAACTGGGGATACATCCGTGGTCAGTGACGTCGCCTACGAAGCTAAGGCACTAAGAAACATTTGGAAGCAGCTAGTTCGAAGCAAAGAACCTGCCTGTTCAAAACGGTAAGCTACGCCGCCAGGCAATCAAATGGGGAGTCACTCTACATTATTCGCTGGAAGAAGCAGAGCGCCTCTTACATGAAGCGAATGTGGCATACGCCAAGATCAAGCCAGACGCAGCTCTACATCGTTTGGGGAGCCTTCAAGCGAAGATCGATGACCCTGCTACCTCAGACGACCGGAAAATGAGCTACACTCAGTTATTGAACAGAGAAAAGCACGAACACGCATACGAAAATTAGCTTGGGTAAAGGGTAAGATGCGAGCCAAAACAATTTCAGCAATAGAGGTGCCGAATGGAGAGGCTTGGGTTTGGAAAACTTCCCAGGGGCGACGTAAAGCGGCATTAGTAAATGTATGATGGATAGATTCTGTTTGGCCGATACATGCCCAGTTCGTCAGGAACCTCTGCGCTCAGGAATCAAGGTTGGATCATCAGGTTGGAATCAGGAGATCCTTGATGGTACCTTTGTTGCCGACTGTAGCCTCCTTTCTGGAACAATTGGTGTACCCTCCTGGATTCCAACGCTATCCCGCTGATCATATCGCCACAGACTTTCAGCAATTCTGGAAACGCGCAAAGAATCAACATCTTCCTCCTTCTCTAAACGGCATTTTGGTCACTATAAAACAGCGGCATATCATGATTCACTGTCGGACCTCCACGCTCTCTTCCTGACTACGGTACTCACCGAGGCTACAGTCTGACAAGGTGGCAACAGGGTATACAAGTGATCTTGGAGAAAAAGCAGAATCTCATCCAGGTCCATAAACTACGAGCAATATTGTTGATGGAGGCGGACTTCAACTTCACCAACAAGCACTTCGTTGGATTTCAGATGATGAATCGTCTACTTGATAACCAGGCCCTTCCAGCGAACTATATGGAGGCATCCGACATAAGACGGCTACAATGGTATCTTTCTCTCGCCTGCTGACAGACATCTCCGCCAGCGCCGGCTCCCATTCGCCATTGCTTCAGTCAATGCAAGCTTGTTACGATCGGATCAGCACAGCACGGCGTCGTACGTGTCAGGTCGATTAGGAGTTCCTTCGACTTTCCTGTCGGCGATGTTTACCACTATTCAAAAAATGAGGTTCTTCCTTCGCACCGCATCAGCGGGACGGATTCTATTCGATTCTATGGAGGAGGTGTACAACCCGACGGAAAGGTGCCACAAGGTGTCTGCCAAGGGAACGGAGCTGGTCCCGCCATTTGGATCGCTTAGCATCGTTCTGATCAAATTTCTCAAAGTGGCTTTCCTGCCTCTCCGGATAGCATCCAGCATCTCTGGCACTGCACTCCAACTCATGGGGACCATTTACGTCGCCGACGATACCGATCTACTCAGTATCAGCACCCATCTGAGCGGCGATGCACAACCCACGATTGAACGACCGACAGGCAATGACAACGTGGTCGCAAGGCCTGACTACTGTAGGAGGGATGTTAGCCCCGGACAAATGCTCATGGAGTTTGCTTCACTATAAATGGAGAGGTAACAAGTGCCTCCAGCCGCCCCGCCACAGCTAGATTTGACAACACAAGACGGTGCAACGGAAGACAATCGGTCGTGGCTCTGCGTTATGTGGCACCCCAAGACAGTGTGGAGATAGTTGGGGTTCATCAATCGCCGACGGCACGATGACACACCAGTTTGGAATTACACTCGGCAAAATAAGACATTGGGTGCAACAATTGAAAGAGCACTACCTAGATTGCGGAGATGCACTGCAAGGCCTTCGCAACACGATCTGGCCTTCCATCAGTTACCCTCTCGTCACTACTACATTTACGGAGGTTCAAGGGGACAAATTGTCTAGACCATTACAGCGGGCAATGCTACCAAAATCGGAGTGAACAGGAACTTCCGAATGTTTTACGGACAGCTCCAGCGTGTCTTCAAGGCTTGGGATTGCCCCACGTGTACCACGAACAGGCTATCAAGCACATCGAGGCACTGTTACTCTATGGAATGGACTGTACCCTGAACGAAGGGAAGCTGCTCACTATCTTGCTGGAAGCGTTACAATTGCAAATAGGAATTGGAGCCTCAGTATTGGAATCGGACTTTGATCGCTACGGATACTTGGCTACGCCATGTTGGCTCACCTCAGTGTGGAGATACTGCAGCACTCATAAGATACAAATCCACGGTGGCCCGACTCTGCCGCTCCAGAGAGGTAACGATGAGTTTTGATGGAATTGCTTACGGATTCACAGTTCAACTTTAGCAAAACGGAGCTGTGTGCAGCGAATCGAGTGCGATGCCACCTCCATTTGCTTACCAGAGCTGACATACAAACGGGAGAGGCGAGCAGTTACATCACGGTTTTCGGTCGGTTCACAGCGTCGACAATTGGTGAGCACATACGAATGGCAGGAAGAGCGCCCGGCGAATGACGACTTCGGATCTTCTATACCCTCCTTCATCGAGCTATTACACGGCGCCCGACACCTGTTTGAATGGATCAGTAAGCCCCATATAGCGACACAGTGGTGGTTTGATCCGATTAGTGACAGTCTATATCGAAGTCAATTGCCGGTATCTGGAAGCGCTACCGACGGATCCTTCCCAACGACAATGTGTTTCACCAAGATCGCACGATTTTCACGCATGTTCACGTTGAGCAATTCCAGAGGGCAAGCGTCGCGGAGAATAACACTTGCAATGTGATTCTGGAAGGGCAATCGAGGACGCGATACCTACAGTCACGTTACCATCGCTTCAGACCTTGATCGACACAGACCCCGCTTGGTGGCCACTGCGGAAAGCGAGCATCAGGGACGAAGGTATGAGGTTGGCAGCGGCAATCAGTAATGAGTCCGCACTAGCGGTTAGCAATGGATCGTATAACGGGATCACTAGTCCACATTTGGGGACAGCGGCATGGATCATGGAAGATACCAGGACTCCAGGAGCGTTCCTCGCCTCGGTTTGGTTCATACGACCGGCTCCTTTGATGATGTGAACGCATATCGCTCAGAACTCCAGGGACTCCACGCCATCTTGGTTGCGGTAACGGTATCTGCAAATTGCACGGGGTTACGCATGGACATTTCGATTGGGTGCGACGGGCTTAGCGCAATCCGTCGGAGTTACCCTCGAACGACACTAACACAGCAGAACCTCAGGCAGGCTGATATCATCCGCGCAATACGGCGACTTCGCATGGAATTGCCATGCAGGGTTTCGTACATCCATGTCAGAGGGCACCAGGACGACCATGCCCAGTTCAGCCAATTACAGCGGGCAACCCAATTGAATGTTCTTTGCGATTTCTTAGCCAAGCGATACCTCACGCCAGTTACAGGAGACGGGACAGGCTCCTGATATCCGTGCTCCTTTGCTGGGAGAAGGCCTGCAATGCTACCTGCACAACGAAAGTGACTTCTGCCTTACACGAAGATATTGTGCCACGTGTTTCAACCAATAATACGGAAGTACCTAGCCGACCACCACCGCCTGACCACAGCGAGTTTCGATAGAGTCTGCTGGGAAAGTCTCAGTAATGGCTTGGCAACCCGGTCTCCGACCTTCGGATCTGGTATAGTAAATTCAGCGGCGAACAAATCAGTGTCGGACGGATGATGTATTGCTGGAAGTTTCAGGATAATGATAGATGCCCCTGCTGTCAGGCACCAAACGAGACAACGCAACACCTCCTAACGTGCCCGGACGGGCGCATGCAGGTAGTCTTTACGCAAGCGCTGGACGAACTAAGACACGCAATTGGAAGCCATTGACACATCCCCAATCTTTTGCGCATGGATCATCGGGTTTATTCGCGGCGCAGTTCCTCACCGACCTCGATTCGGGACGCGATAGTGGAGCGAGCCATCCTTGACCAGACGGAGATCATGGTCCACAACACGCTACTAGGACGCGTCTTGCTGATGCGTGGACTATGCACCAACACCAGTACTACCTCGAACAAGCATCCCGTCGAACAGCGCGAACATGGGGGGCACAGGCAACGATCGCTCTGATTATGGTGACGAGGCGTATGTGGATGAGTCGGAATGCTATACTTCATATGCTGAGACGAGGCGGGACGTAAACTCTCGGAGGTCGCATCCCTTTCAGCGGAGATACATCGTCAATACGAGCTCACGGACACGGACGCTTCTGCCTTGAGATAAGTATCTGCTTCGACACCCAATACAACAAATCCTTGACAGCTCCATCACGGACCGGAGAGCTTGGATCCATGCGATACTGATTGCTCGAGACATCTATGACCAAGACTGGTTCGGCGATGACGAGGAGGACGCAAAACAACTAACATGAGTGATATTACAGAGGACAATTCCGGCGTATTGCTCGACCAAAACTAGACCAACTTCGGGTTGGCAAAACGTAGTGAAAACTCTAGGGTTCCACACGGTAGGCTTCTAGCCGGTATAGTTTAGATTAACTATATAAATCATTGTGAAAAATAAAAAAAAGTCTTTACAATCCCAAACGTCATCCTTATAGCTGTCAATAAGCCTCTAAAACGCTCCACGACACTTCGAGATCAGTGAATGAGTCATGAGAGATGAATGAGTGAATGAGAGTGAGCGCATGAGGTGAATGAGGGCATGAGGTGAATGAGTGCATGAGGTGAATGAGTGCATGAGGTGAATGAGTGCATGAGGTTATTGAGTGCATGAGGTGCATGAGTGCATGAGGTGCATGAGTGCAGATATCACCCTGCATCACTTGGACCAGATATTTATCTAGCTACAAGGCCTGCAAGGCGTGGGGTTGCTGCTCTTCAAAAACACGCATTTTTCATCCTAATTCAACCAACTCAGATGCTTGTAGAGAATTCTATGGCTAAAAGGATATTATTGTTGCAATTTTGGAAAAGAGCTTCCGGTGTGTTTAAACGTAGAAAGGAAAGGATTGCTGAGAAATCTAAAAGCGCAGCCAACATCTCCTATCATCCGGTGTAACGATAGAAAAACAATGGCGTCAACCGTCTAACTGTCGTCCTAGCTTTCAGTAGCCCGACAGTCAATACCACAGTGTCAAGAGAAGAACACTTGATTCACACTCAACCATGAGTGCATGAGGTGCAGGAGTGCATGAGCTGCAGGATCGGTTCATTGTTCATCCAGTACAAATGGCTGCTTGGACTACATTCGGGTGGTGCGGGTCCCAGCGGTGTAGATGCTGTTGATCTGCGCCATTGGCTCCTCCGATTTGGTTCACAATCGGAAGGACTTCGCACCGAAGCTCGCCGCCTGGACACAATGGCTCTGCAATGGTGATCCGCCATATGCATCCATTCGTGCGCTCATGGCATGCCGATTGGTAGCTCGACAAACAACCCGGCGTTCGCCCGGTTGGGATTGGAGAAATCTACCGACGGCTCATGGCTAAGACTGTCGTTCGCCTGACGGGTCACATGGCTACGGAGTCATGTGGAAACCTCAACCTCTGTGCAGGACTTGCGTCCGGTATTGAGAGTGCGGTTCACGCTGTCAGGTCCCGGTTTGAAGCAACCGGGCGAAAGGAAGCGGAGAAGAAGAGAACGAGGAGGAGTCTGTGCTTCAACAGGATTCGGGTGATGGTCCGCACGTCCGGGCCCGAAACCCTGTTGATGTCACAGCAGCTGACGATCCAGAAGCTGTGCTACTCGTTGATGCCAGAAATGGTTTCAACGAACTCAGCCGCTTTGCGATGCTCTGGACGGTTCGCCACCTATGGCCAACTGGAGCACGCTTTGCCTTTCAGTGCTACCGCCATTCGGCAGTGCTGATTGTTCGCCAGCGATCTCAGCCCTGCATGACCCTGCTGAGCCGGAAGGCGTCACACAAGGTGACCCGCTCAGCATGGTCTTGTACGGCCTCACACTCGTGCCTCTCGCCAAGCACATTGGCGCTGCGACCAAGGATCTCGTTCAACCTTGGTATGCGGACGACATGGCAATGGCGGGTAAGGCCAGCGACATCCAGCAGCGCAACAGCGTTATTGCAGCGCCATGGTCCTGACCGAGGCTACTTCCCGAACCGGAAAGAGCATTCTGATCTGCCGCAACGCAGATCAGAGCCAGGCAAAGCGGTGGCTGTCGATGTACCATTTCCAATACACGACAGGCGCCGCTACCTCGGTGGATTCATCGGTAGCCCGACGATCAAGCCGGAGTGGCTTCGGCCACAGATCGATGCGTGGTGCTACGGAGTCCGTGCTCTGGCGACATCGCTGGCAGTATGCACTGTATCCGGGCTCTGCAAGTCGCTCCAATCGGAGTGGCTTTACTTGCAGAGAGTGCTTCCTGGAAACAGTGAAGCCTTCGCCGGTCGGCTGAGATTCGTGAGCGCTTTCTTCCGCCCCTACTGGGAGAAAAAAAGCAGTGAGCGCCCTTCGCCAGCGTCCTCACGAGCCTTGAGTCAAGTCCGCCGGCCTTGGGGTCTTAGATCCCACGGCGACCGCAGGGACCAATCACTCCAGCTCGCTGTGTCGCTCACAAGTCTCGCGACCGACAGTCTCTCGAGTGCTCCCTTGAACGTGGCGACCCACCAGTCGCACGCCAGGGAGCAGCTCGCACTGCAGGGGGAACGACATGCTCGCGATGCTGCCCGGCTCCAGCAGCTTTGCCAGCAGGAGGGACCGCTAAACACGCCGCCTCCAGAGGGCCAAAGACACGGGTATTTGGCTCTCGGTCCTCCCCAGACCTTAAACGAACTGATCTGTCTCGGGACGAATTTCGAGACAGCGTTCAGATTCGTATGGGTCTCCCAGTGTTGGCGTTACCAACCACCTGCGATGGATGCGGAAACCTTTCAGTCTTGCACACTCGCAACTGTGCAAGCATGGTGGGTTGGTGACGATGCGGCATGACGACCTGAAAATGGAAGTCATGTCGCCAGGCTCATCAGTCCTGGTGCGGTTCGCGATGAACCAAAATCAACACCTATCGCGAACCCACCACCGAGGACGGCCGAACCGCAGGCGGAGTTGCGTGGAGATATCTCTACCCATGGGTTCTGGACCCGGGTAAGACCACCATCTTCGACGTTCGTGTCGACACGGACGCCCTACTCATTCGGTCAGGATCCGCAAAGGTCCTGGCCAAGCAGGAACGTGCCAAGCGGGACCTTTACGCGGCCCCTGTGCAGAACGTCGGCGAGATTTTACTCCTCTTGTCTTTTCTGTGGATGGGTTGATGGGTGAGCAAGCGACAGCCGTCTCATGACGCTCGCTCGCCGCCTTTCAAAAAAATGGGGCGATCGTACTCAACCGTGTGTGGTTTTGTGCGTTCGCTTGAGCATATCGCTCGTTCGGTCTGTCAGCATGCTGCTGCGCAGCTGGATGGAGCCCTCCGCGCGATAGACCGACTTGGGATGGCTCGGGCCTCCTTCTCTATTAGAGACGACACGGTCGTCACCTTAGTCTTCGTTTGGTCCCGGTCCCGGATCGTCATTCCCACGACAACACGAATCCTCGGGACCGGGATTCAAAACTCCTTATCCTACCGGGAGTGGTTTTCGGCCTAGTTTACATAGTCTAATATCTATGTAGTACCGTTTTTCCACCCTAATCCTAGCCCTAGCCCTAACCCTAACGGTGTAGAGAAAGCCCTTCGATAACATTAAAGAAATAAAATTTATACGACTGGCAATGAGTTAAATTGGGTCACGACCCCGTCCATCTCCGTCATGCTCGACGAATTTTCAAGTGTTGCCCTCTTTTGAAGTCGTTGGACCAAGCTGTACAAGTTTTGAGCATCATGGACACGATCTGGATTTGCGTGTCGAAAGGAGCTTTCCTCGACATTGCTTCGAACAGCTTGAGATGTAATAAACGGGGAGTAGCCAGTAACAAACAAGGAAACCAAAGAAGCAGCCAAGACGGGTGTCATGCTATTCTGTTCGCCAGAAAGAAATACCAATATGATCGATGTTGCCAGTGCAGTTCGTGTCAGGCCTACGTTAATGGCGGCTGCCATGCAAAGCATGCAGTGCTGAACAGGAATCAGATCTGGAACGAGAAAGTAAATCGCACGACCGAGCGCGCACCCAGCAGCAAAGGCGGGAAAGATGTAACTGATGATTCGAGCGCAAACACATCAATATCGTTAGACGCAGCGAGGCGGCGAAACAAAGAAAGCGTTTGATGTTCTTACCTCCACGATATCCTCCAGCAACCGTAAAGGAAATGGCAACAAGTTTACCAAATCCAACCAACAAACAAGTAATGAAAGAGTTCATTTCAAATTTGACGAGTCCCGATGTCGGCCAAATATGCGGGAGCGACGAAGCAGACGCCAATGTCGCAATCGCTTGAATTTCGTATTCGCCCCAAAACAACGTGTACGGAATGAGCACGCCCACCGAAACAATAACAACGGCACCAAGCATCGCACGCTGAATGGCATTCTCTCCATTGTCAATCAGACCTAGTCGCGCATAAAAAAGTATGACATGCTCATGAAATCGTGCAAATCCAATCGCTATAGCTCCTCCAAAAGACCCAACAGCATCCCGTGAACGACATCGCTCGGTTGCGCTTCGGTCAAATGCGAAAATTGAGATTCGCCTGTCAAACCGTTGAGCGTAAAATTCCAAATAGGCGCAATTGGGAGTGCCGCTAAACCACGAAACACGGCAAGACATACTTCACCGCAAAGAATAGCCTCGACAGTGTGCTCAAAATATTCAATCCCAAATCGTGAATTCACTTCGAGCGCAAAGATGGAACCTCCCAATGGACATCCAAAGAACGCCGCCAAAGCTCCCGCCATTCCCATCAATGTATGCTTCCGAACAAGATTCTTTTCCGTCACACCGTAAATATGACGCGACACCCAGCCACCCAGCGCCGCACAAATAGCCACGAGGGGCGCTTCCGGACCCAACGAGCCTCCAGCGAGAATACTAAACTGAGACGCAACTACCATTGGCAAAACATGATCCATCGACACAAAGGCTTTTCGTGCACACAGTGAATTGTGTATGGTAAGTCTCCCGGCTGACAGAATGATAATGTACATGTGAGTCGTTTGCGAAGGAACCGACGATTGTCGCAACAACTCTTGTACACTTACATCGCCCATGAATTTAACAGTACATCCCAAGAGAAATGCAAACACAAACCCGACAATCGGAATCCATAAATTATGATACTTTTCTTCCACGTTCGCCATGATTGCTTCAGGAAGTGTCTTCCATATCAACTCCAGCATAAACTCGAGGAACCAGTAATACACAAAAGCTGCGGCTCCGCAGAGAAAGCCGATTGAAACAGCCAAGATCATGCTATGTGGAAGACTGCCGGAACGGAATTCGTAGAGATCTTGCCAGAAACTGCTCTGTGTTTTGATCAAAACAGGTCGAGGCGGCGGAGGCACAAGCGATTCGAATTCGTTGCCAGCGTCCAACGAGCCATAGTCTTTCCAAAGATTTGGACTGCCTAGGATTCTTTGCGAGTCGTCCATAGTACGAGGAGGCATGTTGGAGTGTGACAGCACAAATGTGCTGATGAGCGAGAAAACAAGAACATGTGTCAGTGAGGAAACACTAAGTAAGGAATGAAGCGAAAGCCTTTTTAAAGGCCGCGAGCAATCACTCGAACATCAGCAACAAAACGATTCTTACCTTTCACCGATTAATTTAAATAATTAATGTAAACATTGTAAGGCGACATCTCTTTACAAACATCGATTGCAATAACGAAAAGGATGGCAGTAAAACTGCGAGACGAAGTTTGAAACTTCCTCCTTTGCGTCATCCTGCTTCTCGAGATGTTTGGCGCTTGTAAAGTTCCGGCAGCGCGGGAAATTCTTGAGTGCCGGTCTGAGTCTTATTCTTGTACCAAAACTGTTTTGGTACTGCATCTACCTGCGCGTCGCGCGTAGCGTCGCAGGAAAACGAGCCAAGCCAAAGGGACTGGCAGTCCCTCCTACACCCAATAAGAAACGCGCTTGTTGTAGAAATCCTACGCTTATGGTACAACGGCAAAACTACCCATCGATATCTGCTAAAATTCCGATTCACTTTTCACCTGTCACTATTTGATGAATAAAATGATGAGTTGATATAAATTAAATAAATGACATTACGATTGTTAAGAGAGAAGAATCAAAAGAGGGTTTGCTATAGTTACACTCACTTTCATGACAAATAAGCGTCCTACCTCGAAGCTCCGCCCTCTGATCCAACTCCACGTAATTGCACAATTCTTCTTTTCGTGGACGTGTGATATAAATATTAATAATACCGGTGTTGAACGGTTAAATCTGAAAGAACCTATCCGCAGTGCTATTGCTGAAGTCCAGCACTCGGCGGATCAAAACGTTGATATTTTTTGGCGATTGGCGATTCTCATTAATTTACGTTGTTCTTTTACTGTATGCAAAATAGAGCAACTAAGTACCGGTACCGTGGCTTGTACTTACAAATCGTGAATCGGAGTAGCGCGTCGGATGATGATGATTCATCCGAATTTTTGCACGGAATGCAAGACGTACGACAAAAGAGCGTCTGTAACAAATCGATGACGATCTTTCCGAGCCACTACAAGTCGTCAAATCATCCAATTGCACATGATTCTTTCATTAATTGGCAGATTTACTCGTTCATGCTTGCATTCGCTGTGTCGCCCCTCCAGATTCCGTTAAACGTGTGCGCAATGGATACGATTTCAAAATTACAACACAGGACATCAAATGATTTCATAAATCGGCTACTGCCTCCATAGAGCTCCTCTGAAGCTCTCCGTTAAATTTTTCTATTTTTAAATTGTTAAAGTAACAAGGAAAGTATGAGATAAATTATAGCTGACAAAAATCGCTATTTGTATTTGAACATGGCCATCTCTTTCGAAAATCAATGTCGCGCATTGAAACTCCGCCGCTCATTTAATACTCAACCAAATGATGCCATTTAACTTTATTCACGCGCCCTACATGAATCAAAATATTGTGGTAAATTTGTCGATTCCAAATGAACACACCGACTATTTGGTTATCGATTTCACTAGGCTCGTTCCTTTCGTCGGACGTTTCTGTGCGTTGATAGTCTGTCTGTGCACCAGGAATGGGCGACGAAAATCACTCCGCGCTAAAAATAGCGTAACGAGTAACGAATATCATTAGGCGCGAAAAATGGGGTAAAGATAATACCAAGGCGAACGTCTGCGTACACAAAGTCTGTATGTGACAGGTTAGCTATAAAAATAGAAAGCGAAATGAGTCGTAACGAATCGCTTTACTGGCGAAAGTTGCAAGGTGGAAAATAATAAGACGGCGACATGGCGCGAACAGATCTAGAAAAATCTATACTCCTCGTCGTTATCTGCATTCTGCCATACAATGAAACTAGGTATTTCTTCCAGCATCTGTCAAAGCGTTCACCAGAATTTCATGTTGACGAGCCAAGTCACCGTCGACAGTATCCCTTCCAGCTAGTAACGCCAAAGTTCGTTCGATGTGGTTGGCACTGTCTGCTGAAATAGTTGCTGACATGACCGGCTGGTTTACCATCTGTTTATTTGAAAGGCAGTCACCGTTAGAAAATGCAACAAGCAAATTTAGGGATATCATAACCATTCCAATTTTATGCGCACTTACTGCTCCAGGAAAATTCGAGTGCAAAGCGGGTACTGTGTGTTGCAATTGCAGCGCGGCGGCTAGTTGTTCGATGTTTCCCAGCGAAGCCGGAGCGGTGGGTATGTGAGCCGATGTAGGCGGTAATGAATTATGGACGGCCAGGATTCTCTGTATCCAGTTTTCGTCTGTGGAAGCTGACGAGCTCACAAAGTTATGCATAGTAGGTGTGGTAGATGTGAGTGGGGGTACATGCGACACCATTTTACTCGGAACGGCATCTAATCCAGTTGCAGCCAGCTGCGTATTGTCGCCAACAGCATGACTAGTCACGGGAGCCTGTTCTTTCGCAGAACCTGCACAGTCGGGAATAGAGCAGCATGCTTCACCGAGAGCTTCCTTCGCCTTTTCGGAGCCAAGAAGTCCGAATGGAGGCCACAGCTCATCAAGATTGGGTGCTTTTGAAGATACGTCATCATTGTCGTCCATTTGGTCTTCCGACTCAATATCTGTTTCAAATGTTTCGTGGAACCCGCCAAGATCGAGTTTGGAATGGTCGACTTCTTCACCCGAACAATGCGGACACTTCCATTCAGCCTCTTCTTTGATGCTTTCTTTAAAATACCCAAGCATTGCCCGTGGAACCATTTGGAACATTTGTCGCAGCACAGCATAAAGCGCCCATCGCTCGGTCCTCCACACACACAGTGACGAAACCCTTTGTCTTCTATGACGGTAGCAAGTCGTGACTCAATGGAAGATGCACAGGAATATCATCGGCGGCTCGAAGAAGGTCCCGAAGATTGTTCATGTCGAAATTCCGAATCTCGCCAGGTATCGGGGTCAAGGCTTTAGCTACCTTTACTTGCCACGCTTCAGCTCTTTCGCAAGTCTTTTCAAAAGCGCAATACACGCAACGCCTTGTCATCTAGAGCTTTCAAGTCCTTCCCGTGACTCACCAACATGGCCATCTCCTGTATGGAGGGCCGTTTTGCTAGAATCAGCAACACCCGGAAAGTCCATTCTATACGTAGAAGCGCATCATGAGTCGAGGTAACTTCGTCAAAACGATCCAGTCCAAGCTCCGTTGCTTCAGCAGAGACATTGCTAATCTCGGATAACATCTCGCTGTTTGGGCCTGGACGAGTCGCCAGGGCTTTATCTTCAGTCGTCGGCGCTAGAAAGAGCGCCCTCAAACGAACACTCCAGTCTTTCAGCTGTTGAGCGGATCGATCTTCGTCTCGGTACTGGTTTTTCTGAACAATCAAATCATCAGCTAATCTGACGAGTCGGGATTGACACGCCCCGACGTTTTCCTTGATGGTTTCCAGCCGGCTTTCTATCTGCTCGTCTGCGACTACGCTGTCATGTGGCATCGAAGTGGGTTCAACAGGGAGGCTAATTTCTTCGACAACGGTTGCCGCATCTGACTTTGTCACTGCCGGTTCCGTAGATTCCTGAATAAGCATTCCTTCTACCCGTGATTCAACCGCACTCTTACATTCTTCCGTTTCGTCACAATCAGTTCCACGTCCTCCAGTAGCAACTTTGCTGAGCTTTTCCAGAAGTTCAGCTTTCTCGATATCTAGTGTTTCAATCTGCTTCGTCTCTTTTCTGACCTTGCGCTGGTGCTTTTGAGCCAAGACCTGACGAGCTCGTTTCAGTTCCTTTCCGCTCGTCCATTTCCTGACCGTAGACGCCAACGACGCGGCGCACACTTTGTACGATTGCAACGCAGAGCATCGTACGCAAGTGTATTTGTCGACTCTATTTGCTTTGGATTCCGTCACACCGATGCAGCCCACGTGAAACCACTCGCCGCAATCGTCGCAACCGATCATAAACCCTTCATATGGTCTTCGGCAGATACAGTAGTGTTTGACGGCATGCTTCAGCTTGGTGAACTCTTCTGGCATGTGTATTAGCAGCGACTCGTGCTCGTCGATAAGAGACTGCACCGTTCTAGCTTGAAGCGAGCCTTGCTCAATTTTACTTCTTTTACTTGATTGGCCCAGGTTCGAGCCGCTTTCAATTCAATCTGGAGCTTTTTTACCACGGGAGATACGAAACCGATCTTTTCAGCTTCATCACACAACGATCTAGCTTCTGACATGGTAATCTTTTCTCCCGATGAAAGTATATCAGCGACACTTGTTGTCCATTCACGTGCCTCGTCGACGATGCGGCGAAGCCTTTCAACAAGCTCGCACTCCGGAGGAAATTCTTGGCCCGCTTGAGCTGTTTCTTTCAATTTTTCCAAAGAAGGCTTCTTTTCTCCTGGAGAAATCAAAGCCTCGGCAGTTTTCGACCACTTGATAAAATACTCGCGGTCTTTGGAAATAGAGGACAGTCGTTGAAGCTGATCGCGAACGACACCTGAGAAAGCAGATTTTACACTTTCGAGTGCGCCAGCGTTGCCACTGGCAGAATCATTGTCAGCTCCTTCAAATAAGCTGTCGCAGAAGGCTTTCCCTTCAGCAATGAAGCGATCGAATGCACCAAAGAAACGTTTGTCGAACACATCACGCTGGCTATCCAAATACTTTTCGGAACGAATGCACCATCTACCGATTGCTTCAAATGCGGGGCAAGCGTCGACTCGGGGTAGCTACAACCATGCTTGCAGCATCCTTGTTGAAATCTTCCACGAGTGTTTGCAACTCAATAGGATCTGTGTCTTCGCTGGCCTCTTGACTGCTTTCACCGACAGTCTTCTTTCTATCGAACTGATCCGGACTGCCGTATCGTGTCAAGAGGTTCTCGCGAAATTCATCAAAGCGTCGAGCAATGATCTCTAGAGATAGCGAAGCGGTTGCTTGCCATTTTCTTGCAGTATCGATCTCCTTCAATAGTGCATTGACCTCGTTACACGTATCAACAGGTAGAACATCAGCGCGCTTGATAAGCTCTTCCAAGTCATCGATGGTAAAGAGCACTTCTTCCCCTTACGCTTCACTCCTGTCACCACCGACGCTTTATTCATCCATTCAGAAACGTCGTCAAGCACGCCTTGGAGGCGCACCGCTTCCTTGAGTTCAACTGCCAAATCACTGTCAGCAGCCTCAACAGCAGCATGTAGATCCGAAATAGTAACATTCTCTCCGTTTTTACAACACCGAATCAGGATCGCATTTTGCTTGTACCAATCTTCGGCTTGAGTCAGGATTTTATTCAATTGAGAGGCAGCTGGCCCCAGATTCGCTGCAATGTTCTCGGCAGCGCCGGCTAAAGCTCGTAGATTTTCGAGCGACCACGGTTTCTCCGAAAGCGAGTCGTATTGTTCAAGCCATGCCTCTACTTCCTTGACTAGCTTGCGAACTTCGTCCTCTCCTTCAAGTTGCCACGAATCTCTTTCACTTTCATCGAGTATTATCAGGCGCTCTCTCAGATTGGCTGCTTTTAAAACGTGTTCCTGCAGCTCCTCGAGCTTCGGGCGCTTTGATTCCCATTTCTTAGCTTTGGCCGACCAGCTTCTTGCTTCAATCTCTATTTGTAACAACTGTACGCAATCCACTTGAAGTGGTAGTCTACCACCTTCGGAAGCCAGTTCGTGCAAGATCGGGATGACATAGTCCCCATCCTCCGACGACGAATGTAATGCCGAACGTATGTTTTGCATCCACTTGAACATAATCTCAGACGGCGATTGTGACGCTCTACTTTCAGGTGGCTGGACTGCTTCCTCAAAGCGCTGCAGCCAGCTTTTGCCCAAAGTGATCCGTGACATCAGCTTGTCGACATACTCTGACAAATCCAGAGGTAGCATTTCTCCACGCTTTACGAGATCATCCATCTCCTGCAGACTGAGCTTTGTTCGTATAGCAATACTGGCACGGTCGATCCAAGATTCTGACTCCTGCTGTATGGAAAGAACCTCCTGAGCTTCGTCAAATGGACACCGAACACGTTGGATTTCTCGAACCAAATTGGCCACGAACTTTGTGCTTTCCTTTTACCAGAGAGCCGCCATTCTCGAACGCAGTCTCTGATCTCGTACACTTTGCTTAATCTGGATCTAAGCTGTGATAGCCCTCGCGATTCAAAGCCTAGCCTCTCCCCTTCGCGAACAAGAGCTTCGGCATCTTCCAGACTTTTGACACCAGCGTCCAAGCGTGTCTGCCAATTCATCGCAGCATCGATCTGACATTTTTGTTCATGATGTTCATCCAGCTGCAGAGGACTTTCCTTTGTTAAAGTATCCATTCGTTTACGAAGCTCTTCAACGTCGACTCCTTTTGGTACCACAAATCAAATAGGCGGTCTTGATGAGCGCGGGCCGTTTCCACGTAACTCACCAGCATATCGAGACCGTCATTGATATCTTTGACGGTTGTGTCATGTGGCTGAACAACAAACACATTCTCTGGATCAGGCAGTTGTTTACAGAATTCAAGCAAACGCATTATCTGCGATACATAAATAGGGTCTTGTTCCGATGGCTGTTTCAGTTGCGCTGTCAATGCATCACACAGAGCCAACACCGCTTGCCAGATATCTTGAGCATTCTCCAAACTATCCTTTTCACTGATTGGGAAGATTGCTTGATCCCCAAACGCAAATCACCCAAGATTGTAATGGGCTCCATCAATTGTCTCCACGAACGCGGCTTTTCCTTGTGCCGTCTCGCAAAACACATTCGACCTCCACTGAGCGCCACAAACTGCGACCACGTTGCTCGACTAGATCCTCCTTCATCATCAATATCCATGACAGCAGCACGCTTGGGAAGAGGGAGCTCACCATCGCTTTCCCGCGAGCGCTTCTTGGTCGTACGAGCCTTTCGACGCGGTTGCTGCGATTCCTGGATGGATATTTGTTGCTCTCCTTGCCATTTGCAAATGGCTTGAATCCACGAGTCGAATGTCTCTGTTTCTTCCGAAGTTGTTGATTTTTCGCTTCGCGGCGCGTAACAATAGTCGGCGTTGTTGCATTGTCATTCGTTTGGATGTCGCTGTGGCGATCCATAACCGTAAACGGAAAAGTTGTAACATGGAATCCGGAATCCGACGCTCCTGTTATTTCCGACGACCCGCTCAGAGAAAACGACGACGACCATGGACCAAGCGCCCGAGCAAGGGTCTTTGTGACGCGGAGGACTCTGAAGACGAAAACAAGAACAAGAACAATGTCAGAATAATATCCAAAGAGTCAAGAGGAAACGATCATGACGAAACGACGGAGCAGGATGCCTTGAAATGGTCGCGTTTCGTCGCCTCAAGGTCTTATACAAAACGGACAACACTTTCTCTGGCAATCGACAAGAAAGACCTGCGCTCATGGGGAACTCTCTTCTATAGCTCAGTGGATGACAGGGGTGGACAAGGGATCGCATACACGGCACTGGGCGCAAAGAAACACGGAATTTTGGCCATCTTTTCGGCAATAGGAAAACTTCAGACTTACCGGAGGATTGTTCGTCCTGCGTACAATAGGGCACATCGGATGACATTAACAGAGGTATTTCCCTCTCGGAACGATAAGACGATTCAATATCCGGCAGTGCCTTGACCTGAAAGATGTTCCTGTCCGTGGGAAGCGCCGCGGAAAGGTTTCCTCCTCCTCGTTTTCGCTACGAGTCGTTGGGCGTCTTGCGCTCGTTGCAGTGAGAGATGGTCGGCCCATTCTGATAGCGCAGCGCGTGTGTAAATGAATGCTTTCTTTAGTCTACTTTGAGAATATGTAGTTTACAACTCGCTCTTTTGGCAATGCTAATTTGTATTTTTGTTGCGAAGGTCCGGTCGTTCGTCTCTTGGGGACGGCGTTTTTGTGCTCGTCGTTTGTTTGTCTCTTTCGATTTATTTCCTCTCTTGTCGCGTCCTTTTGGCAAGCGGCGAGCCTGCAATGCTTGTTTCATGATTCCTCAAGTACTCTTTTGTATCGACGAAATGAACCGGTTTCGGACTGTGGTTTATGTTGTATCCTTTGTCGTTCCGTAAAACAGGAACTGACAACGGACAGACGCAGGCGGATTGCAAAGAACGACACAAGAAAAAAACGATGACAAAAAAATGACGATGATGACAAACGCCAAACGCAACACGCAACATGTGAGCAAATTGCAAGGAGAGATTGTCTAGTCGAGTGTTTGGTGGGTCAGCGCCACAAGCAGATAATTGGACTGAAGGGGATCTATCGTACTGGACGCGGGGCTGCGGGTTAGCCAAAAGTTTGCAACCTCAGTGCCATGACTATTTTGACAAATGACGCGACGACGAATGCTCGTCCAATTGTAAATATCGTCGATCCAGGATACATCCCTCGCTCGTTGATCGCATTTCGAATAATACTCGTGTTGCTGAACTCGACGGAAATATCTGCGGAAATGCATGAAAAAGTCGAAGCGTGGGTTGTCTTGGAGGATGATTCATTCGTAGGACACGTGGGTGGAAGAAGGAATGCGACGTGCCAGTTTTCTGATTAGGTGTCATTCCGACAAATTTGCTGGACCAAATCAAGAGACGTGGCTTGCAACAGCTATCCACTGGTTCTCGTCAAGGGTATTTGAAAAGGCGGTGGAAACGACACATCGATCTCGAAATGGTACGTTGTATTTCTGTCGAAGAATATTGAAAGTACATGAATGAAACGGATTCGCTCATGAAAGAACATTGCAAAGGTACACTAGTAGAACTGAACCCATCGCTCATCAATCGATCGAATGAGTTCCAAAAAGCTTGAGCGTTGTTACAAAGACTGTCGAGAAGTTCCAGTCGACGGACAATAATTCAGTTACAACCAACACATCTTCGGGAAATTATTTTCAAATATACGGAACAATCAACCATTTTTTCACTGTGTGCTGCCGAAAGTTGCTCTGATCGGAAAATTGCAGGTAAAGAAGACCTGTACGCGGAAAACACACGCATCGAACTTCTGTGCGTGTGAAAATTTCAGTTGAAGAAAACCTGTACACGGAAAACACAAGCATCGAAATTCGGTGCGCCGGTAACACGTACAGGAAAGCTGTAGGAAGAAAAAAGCATGGATCTTATTTTTATGCGCGCAAAAAAATAATACGGAGTAATGAAAATAGCAGGTACAGAAACCTGTACGCTGCAAAGACGTACGCATGGAAAATCTATGCACAAGAAAATCAAGCAATCATCCGCTCAGACATAAAACTATTTGCATTAATAAGAAATTTGAAATAATGAGCGACGAGATCGAATGGAAGTGAAAAAAAACTTACTAATGTTTTGTGAGCGAAAGAGAAAAGCTAATAATGGTGGCAAGTAGCATCCGGTACTAGTTTAGTTGTGTATCGTGTCTTAGCTGTACCGGAGCGTCTCAAACGCCCGCCTCTCGTCGTTGGCGCCAAATGCACCGGTTCTGCGCGCTGCTTGAAAAAATCCCCGCCATTCTTCGCAATATCGATCATATATCATTGATAATCGTTCGATAATAGATCCGCTGTCTTTTAAGATCTGTTCTTTCTCTCTTGCTTACTTCAATATAATATTTGATTAACCGCAACAGCAGCGCTCTCTGGACTGCAAAACCAAATCACAAACACACGACATTTTCATCTCCTTGTTTATCTTCGACCATGGACGCCACCAACCCTCAACAACAGCAACAACAAATGCTAATGCAGCAACAGCACTTTCAACAAATGATGATGCAGCAACAAGCCCAACAACAAGCGCAGCAACAAGGCAATGATATGCAGCGCTTGCCCATTCGTGCCTATTTGGATCAAACGGTTGTGCCCCTGTTGCTCGATGGTATGCAGTGTAAATTGTGTTGAGACGTTTCTTATTCTTCGCTCATTACTCAATTATTCATCACTCCTTTTCCGTCACCAGGCATGTCGGAACTAGTCAAGGAACGCCCCGCAAACCCTATTGAATACTTGGCCAACTATTTGTTGAAACACGATCCGCAACGTGCTGCTGCTCAGCCTCCCATGAAATAATGATAGTCTAGATGAACTTGTCGAGTTGGATTATTGTGATTCTAGAGTTTAATGGATTTACATTATAGGATTATAGTCGATTCGATCTATTATAGTGTTTCTATGATATTCATTCTAAATGCCAAATCAAGTCATTATTTCATAAATCCTCCATTTGCAAACGACACAATCCCATTCCAGCAAACGCGACAGCTATTGTCAAATACACTGGCTTGTGAATCGCTCTTTGAAACGGTGATAATGTGCGAGGCAAATCGACTTCAAAGGCATTGTACGCAAAGAAACTGGACAATCCGAGACAAGTGGCGACACCGACGGCGCGACAGGCCAAGCAATCTTCCTTTGCTGGAGTTTCTTGTTTGGGTATCTTTTCGTTCATGTTGTGGGTTTTTGAAATATTAAAACACAACGTTATTTTACATTATATTCAGTCGTTGCCTGTTGGAGATACAATGGCTTTCATCCTGTTTTCACTTCTTCACAATGGAGAAGGATAAATGGACGTACGACGTACAGAGCAAGCGGCACTGTATCTTCCACATCACGCCATCAACCGCAAAAAACATCGCAATAATAATCGCAACAACTTCTTGTTGGATCGGAGGATCGCACTTCAATCCATCAAATTGCAAGTTTATTGCATTCCTTCTTTGCTATATATTCATTATTCTTGTTATTGTAATAAGCGGTGAATCAGAATGAAGTCTGCGTGTCTCTATTATTTGCTATTAGCGCAAACCGTGCATTCGTTTGTCGTTCCTTCTCGATTGGCGTCTTCCTTCTCAACAACTCTGTCGTCGTCTCTCAAGGAAGATCCCAAGACGGAGGAAGCAAAGTCAACCGATGCTTTATCCTCCAAATCCTCCGAAGGACTGCCATTCTGGTGGGAAGCCGTTTGGAAATTGCCCATTATGAAACGCGGAACGCCCGGTGAAGCCATCATCTTTGGAGACTCGGCGCATGTGTTGCGCACCAACATTGAGCAAATTTATGGCGATTATCCATCGCTGGATGGGTGCCCGCTCGCGGAAGGAGAGTTGGGGATATTGCCGATGGTACCATGTTTATTGGTTTGCAACAGTATTATCAGAATTACGGCAGTCCCTACAAATTGTGTTTTGGGCCCAAATCATTTCTGGTCGTCAGTGATCCAGTGCAAGCGCGGCATGTGTTGCGCGAAGCCAATACGGATTACGACAAAGGTGTTCTGGCAGAGATTCTCGAACCGATCATGGGAAAGGATTGATTCCGGCGGATCCAGAGACTTGGAAAGTCAGACGCAAACAAATCGTACCCGCCTTCCATCAAGCGTGGCTCAGTTATCTTGTCGGATTGTTTGGATACTGCAACGAACCTCTCATTAAGAGTTTGAATGAGATTGCGCAATCCAAAGACAAAAGGCAGAAATGGAAACGTACTTTTGTTCCGTCGCACTCGATATCATCGGTCTCAGTATTTTCAATTACGAATTTGGGAGTGTCACGCAAGAAAGTCCTGTCATTAAAGCCGTATACAGTGCACTAGTAGAAGCGGAACACAGGAGTATGACGCCGGCGCCCTATTGGGATATTCCATTGGCCAATCAACTCGTGCCAAGATTGAGGAAATTCAATTCGGATTTGAGTCTTTTGAACAATGTATTGGATCAATTGATTGATCGAGCCAAGCAGACGCGACAAGTGGAAGATTTGGAAGAATTGGAACAGCGCAACTATGAACAAGTTTCAGATCCGAGTTTGTTGCGATTTCTGGTGGATATGCGAGGAGCAGATATTGACAATAAGCAATTGCGAGACGATGTGAGTAAAGGGAGTTTGTCTGCAGTCTGGAACTCGCTGTTTAGATACTTGCTCTAACACCATTCTTCCGCAGTTGATGACCATGTTGATTGCCGGACACGAAACAACAGCTGCTGTCTTGACATGGGCATTGTTTGAGCTGACTCGCCATCCAGAGTGCTTGAAAGAAGCACAAACTGAAATTGATCGTGTCGTGGGAGATCGTACTCCCACGTACGAAGACATCAAAGAACTCAAGTATCTGCGATTGATCATTGCCGAAACGCTTCGTTTGTATCCGGAACCGCCATTGTTGATTCGTCGATGCCGTACCGAAAACAATATTCCAGCTGGTGGCGGACGCGATGCTACTGTTATTCGTGGAATGGATATGTTCATTGCTATTTACAATATTCACCGCGATGAACGCTTCTGGCCCAATCCCGACAAATTCGATCCGATGCGATTCACTCGTCCTTACACGAACCCTGACATTCCTGGATGGGCCGGATACGATCCTGCCAAGTGGGAGAACAAATTGTACCCCAACGAAATTGCATCCGACTTTGCTTACTTGCCGTTCGGTGGTGGGGCTCGCAAGTGTGTAGGCGATGAATTTGCTGTATTGGAAGCTACGGTGACTCTGGCTATGGTCTTGCGACGATTTGAATTTGACTTTGATCCCGACTTTCAGACGTCGGACAAGTGTTCGATGGACGACATGCCCAAACGAACGGACCATCCCGTCGGAATGCGAACTGGTGCGACAATCCACACCAGGAATGGTCTTCACATGCTAGTGAAGAAACGGCAATTGGATTGAATTCAACTGATAATTAATGATAAGTAGTTAAGCAAATGTGTAGTGATGAGATAATCTATTGAACGAGTCTTTGCTGGATCGTATTAAGCGTTGAAATGTATTTAATCTAGAATGTCCGGTTGACGGAAGACGAAGAAGAGGTTATGTTTCCTTCAAGAAATTTTGCTGACGACAATTTCTTCCTACAAATTCAAAACATCGATAATCGTCTTCAATGCTTTCTGTGCCGCCAAAACTTGTGTTTTCGATTCGTTGAGATACTTGAGTACAGTATCTTGACCACCGCCGGGATTGTATTCACCAAATTGACTAATAAACGCCATACTATTGCTCATGCTGACGGCACTATCCCACTCTTCCGATGCATCAAAGAACGATTCGAGTGCTTCCGGATCAACGTCCATATTCTTCACCTTGGCAAATACTTTATCAATCTGGAAAAGCGGATCTGTGGTGGAGCGAAGTCCTAGTGCTTTGCGAATCGCGTCTGCGTTGCGTTTGCACTCGCCTCCGTTATCACGGCAAACCGTTGTATAAACTTCAAAGTTTTCTACCAAATCGTTGATATCTTTGTATCCTATTTTGATGCGCTCCAATTCTTCCTTTGTAGGTGTTGGTGCTGCAAAAGCTGGTTGTATTTGAGCGATTGCTACACCTCCACTGATGACGGAGGTAAAGAAGTTACGTCGGGAGGACATTGGCGTCTTGATCGAGTAAGCATCGCTTGTTGAAGAAAGACTAAGCAGAAAAGCGGACGTGTATACAGAAAGGAACATTCTCATGGTGAACAGATTTCCTTGGCAGCTATACGACTTTGGTTCGACTTTCAAATAGCAATAGTTGATTCGAAAAGGAAGGTATTGCTTCGATAATGATGTAATGTTGTTATGGTGGGCTTTTTGTTGTTTCTCAGAAATGCGTTGTCAGCTTTGTCGTCATCCTCCGATCGTCGACCTTCGATCTTGCTTGGATCGGGAAACGATAAACGATGGGACATGAAACTGTCCGTCATCCGTCAACAAAATGGCGGCACGTGCCACTCGCACTCGATACTCTAGCAAAAGTAATAACCGTACCTGGTACTCTCGCGAAACTATAGAGATCGACCCGGCACCACGTCAGCCTACAGTATCTATAGAAGCCGCTGCTCCTTTAGAAGAATAACGTTCTTTTCAAGTTCACCGTCTCGTGACACGTGTTCGAACGATTCAACTATCCCACATAATGTAAAGAAATGGCCACTAGAACGAAAAGTGGAGCTATTGAAGAAATTGAGTGAACTCGCTATAGCCCAGGGCTGTATCTAATGTTCTTCCAAGACCATTCGACGCTGGCATTGCCGTTATCTGCTCGAGAACGCGGCAAGTCGCTAGACGCTCAACACGTAGACACGGCTCTTTTCGCGCTGTCAACAACTGTCATCCAAATTTTCCCTCCCATAAAAACAATTTATCGATTTTACACGCGACAAGACAAACAACACATCCCCATACAAGCGCAAACATGGCCAGCGAAAGGAATCCGAATGATATCGATGAACGTGCGGGTAAGGTTGAAAGTGATGCAGTCATTACAGATTGTCCAGACCCGTTAGCTGTTAGCTAACCCTGCCTTCTGTTCGTTCCCTGTTCCAACAGCCGACATTCAACAGCCACAAGCAAAGAGAGCAAAGCTTGACGAAGATGCAAGTGAAAAGGTGGAGCATTCGATGAGCTTTCCGGAGCAACTGATGCGCATCATTGATAACGAGAACGAATCAAAGGGCACGATTGTGTGGACAGACGATGGGAGCATTTTTGGATTTCCACAAAAGAGTTTATCGATGAAGTTCTTCGAGTTCATTTTAGCGGAACCAAATATGATTCGTTTGTTAGGAAGCTCAATCGGTAAGAACATTTTGCAAGAGAACAGAGCAGAGCGATACTAGTATGCTGGTGCTGACTTACCCTTCACTCTCAACCGAATCAACAGATGGGGCTTCAAGCGCTTACATGACCAGTCTCTCCCGTACGGCACCGTCGCGTATCGCCACGATCTCTTTCAACGAGGACATCCAGAGCTTCTCAAGAACATGAGCGGCGTCAAGAAAGAAGGAGTCGCATGAGCCATTCATTCTCCTTGACGACCGTCGCAGCTTTTGAGAGAACGACAAGCCGCTTTCGAGCCAACTCGCTAGTCTTCTGCAGCCAGCAGCAGTCTCCATTCCGAATATAGCAAATGCTGGCCTCGAGCAAGCGCTGTTACGAAAGCAGGTGCTTGAACTGCTCGGTCATTCTGTAGCGTCGCCATTGTTGCAACCGCAGTTGAATGCACGACAAGACTTATACAGTCTGAACCCACCCTATCAAACAAACGACACGGAACTCTTACTCAATCATCTTTTGCAGCAACGAATTGCTCGTCTCTCAGCTGCACAGGCTGCATCACTTCAGTTCTCCGTAGCACCGACATTGCGCTCGAGTGCTGGACCGGCGATGTTGCGTCTCCATCAAGAGCTAAACCACGGCGCTATCTGAATGTCGTTGTAGCCACCATAACTTTTGAATCCATTTACATGACGATCACATTTACATAACATTTGCCGAATGACTGCTTGTTTGTGAGGAGGTTTATTATTTAGTTTGCTCTTTTCATCGTCAACAAAATTTCCAAACGTTTCGTGAGCGGACGACGCACAGTATTGCATAACACGATTTATATAATAGGAATGTTTTGATTTCGCTTTAATAACCGGTACCAGGTACGGTACCCAAAACTTACTCTATGATCGACTGTTCGATTGGAGGAAAAGCAAACAGCCGATCCTCTAAAATTTGAATCTTCCCGAATCTTGTCGGAACAATCCTCTCCTTTCCAATTCCACCTCATCGTGTCCTCGTGCGGTTGCAATTGGAATCAACCTGCACCAATTCTAGTCTATTCATCATTATTTCTTCAGAAACACGTTTTCTCCTTGTGCAACTCTCATGACGGCCAGCGACGACAGCTTGAATGCAGTGAATGCGTCTATTTCTGACAGTGACGACGATGGCGGCGATGACCTTTTGCGGAAGGCCCTATTGTTTTACTTGACCGAGATTCCTGGCTCAAATAGGTCGTGATCGGCGTCGTGGGCCTCCTTCCGTGGCTGCTACCGATCTAGCTTCCACTATAGGATCAGTAGTCGGTCCTCCGCGAGATGCTTGTCGAAAGTCAATCACATTCTATAACAATGAATCTCTGGAATGGGGCATCACGTTCGGTGTAGCCGAGTATCGAAAGAAAAGGCTCTTCAAAAAGGAAAGTCTGTCACCAAACTCTTCGTCGAGTCGTTGAGTGGCTGTTTTGAACATTCCAAGCTTCACGAGGGAGATTTTCTGGCGTCAATCAACAACAAACCTGCTCCTACCGATCCGAATCAAGCTGTAGAAGAAATGAGACGATCTCTTGAGACGGACGGATATCTCTCCGTGTCGGTAGAAAATCCGGAAGGCTCGGATGTTCTTTTGCAAGCCACTGTGATCAAACCTCGTCCAAACATGACGTATGAAGATTTGGGTGTTGTTGTGTGGTTTTGGACTTTTTTATGTATCAAGTCGATCAGCAAGGACAGTATATTTGATCTCACTGTTTTGAAGGAGGGTGACCACATTACAGCTATCAATGATATCGAAACAGATAAAATGACTGTAGAACAATTCGCTCAAGCCATGTCGACCATCGATCAAGAGATCACAATCACAGTGCTTAGACGGAAGGAACGGGTTTCTGGAAACTTTAACTAGTTGGATAGGTACACCGAGCGACCGAGCGACACTGATAGAAACGACACGGTCAATTGAATGAGCCAAGACACTCTAGCATTTAAGTTGATAACAAATCTTTCGTTACATTATTTGGGTTCCGTCGATGCGACCCATCGTTGCAGTGCACTGTTGGGTTATTGGATAATGAGTCGAGTTTGTATATCAATCACGACGAGAGAAAGGAATACCACTTACGAATTATTACAAAGGTGCGCGCAAATAAACAAAAGATACGCAACAAAAAGCAAACCCAAGTCGATTTTTTGCAACAAGTCGAAATTCAAATAATGCCAACGCCAAAAGGACGGAGAAAGAACGAAGAAAGCCGTTACGTGAAATGTCGCACAGTTAACGAAGGACAGTACATTGAACGGTACAAAGCGGCACTCGTTCTTACACGAATCAAAATTCCGGTCCAGCCAATCACGCAGTGACAAGAGTGACGCGACTCAACAAAGCAGGAGCCAAAAAGCAAGCAAGGAGAATAAAGGAAACGGCGTTTGCATTTTGCGAGGCGCAATAGGCGATAGTTTGTGCTTCCTCTACCAGTACATTCATTCATTCATTTCATTAATACACTCAACACAATTACATCAATATAATGGACAACTCCATGATCACACAAGGCATTGAAATTGTCGAAAAGGCCATCAAAGCCGACAATGCGGGCGAATACGAGCAGGCTTTGAATTTTTATCGCGACGCGCTCAGTCGTTTCACCTTGGGCATTAAATACGAAAAAACAAGGCGCGCAAGGATTTGATCACGGAACGTGCGGCCGGATATATGAAGCGGGCGGAAGAACTCAAAGAGTATATCCAGAAACAGAATGAATTGGATCAAAATTCCGGAGGCGGCGGTGTTGCGGCCAAGAGTGGGAATGATGGAAAGGAAGATGATGAAAAGAAGAAATTGAGAGGTGCATTGGCAGGAGCGATTGTGACAGAAAAGCCGAATGTGCGCTGGGAAGATGTAGCGGGCTTGGAGAATGCCAAGGAGTCTCTAAAAGAAGTAAGTCTTGGGGAGAGTGTGATGTTGATTCATTGTCGTGTGTTGTTGATATATTATAGTATTTGATGTATTACTAACTCACTCAATATTCTTTCTTTAACTCTCTCAACACGCAGACAGTCATTTTACCGACCAAATTCCCGCAATTGTTCACGGGCAAACGCAAACCCTTCAAAGGCATTTTGCTATATGGTCCACCCGGCACGGGCAAGTCCTATCTGGCCAAAGCTGTTGCGACAGAAGCCGATTCCACCTTCTTTTCCGTCAGTAGTGCCGATTTGATTTCTAAATGGCAAGGAGAAAGTGAAAGGCTCGTGCGGAACTTGTTTGAAATGGCGCGGGAATCCGACAATGGCCGAGCTATTATCTTTATTGATGAAGTCGACAGTTTGTGTGGAAGTCGCAGTGAAGGAGAAAGTGACAGTTTGCGGCGTGTCAAGACGGAGTTTTGGTGCAAATGGATGGTGTTGGGAAACAAGATGGACAAGTCTTGATTTTGGGGGCCACCAACATTCCGTGGGAATTGGATGCGGCCATTCGGCGACGGTTCGAGAAACGTGTTTACATTCCGCTTCCGGAAGCCGAGGCACGCACGTACATGGTGCAGTTGCATTTGGGAGATACTCCCAATGATTTGTCGGAAGAGGACTTTCAAAAGTTGGGAGAGATTACAGAAGGCGCGTCGGGAAGTGACATTGGTGTGTTGGTGAAGGAAGCACTCATGCAACCGTTGCGTCGCTGCCAACAGGCCAAGCAATTTTACGTGGACAAGGCGGGAAACTATCATCCTTGTGACCAGTACCCGTCCTGTAGTAAATGTCCTCCGAAATTGTCGTCCGATCCACCCAACAAGGACTACACGTGCCGCGCTTGTGGTGCCAAGCGTATGACACTGTGGGAAGTTCCTCCGGAGAAATTGGTCGCACCAGCCGTTCAACGAGCCGATTTTGAAAAAGTCATGCGCAACTCTGTGAGCACGGTGAGTGAAGACGAACTGCAGCGATTTGTGGAATGGACCAAGTTGTTTGGACAAGATGGAGCTTGAGATTGGAGATAAATGGTCGCCGTTTATGATAATTGTAACAAATAATAATATAGTTACTCATACAATGAATCGAAACAAATGCCAATCTCGCAAATAAATAATATGAACGACTAATAACGTAGCGCCTCCACTATCATGGAGAACAAAAGCTGCAGGGTCGACGGTAACTGCAGTCCTGTTTTTGAATGAAAATAACTAATGCGAGTGAGACAAAATTATTTGAGGTAGTGGAGTGCAGACTCATGGAGCTCAAATCTAGATTATTCTTAGAGACAGAGGCTTAGTTATCCTCATTGTTCCGCCGTTTTTGTCCCCAGGTCTAGTTTTTTTTGTTCGGTATTCGACCGTCCTGCCTGCGCCCGTCAAAACGACCGAAACGATTTTGCCCGCCGCCATTGCCTCGCATTACAAAAATAATTTTCTTTCTGCTTGCTGTGATCCTCTTTTCCTTCGATTCCTCTACCTTCTCTCGTTGGAACTCAAACATGGCATCCTCTACAACTCGCACTTCGAGTCAGTTTAGCCGGTCCGAACAAGCATTCATCGCTGCCGAACCTCGTTTAGACGGACGCAATCGAGATGATTTTCGTCGTATGCAGTTCATCGAAGGATGTCTGGCGCAGTCGCACGGCTCGTGTCGCTGGAAGAATGGAATTTGTAGCGTGAAAGCTGCGATTGTGCAGCCAGCGGCTTTGCAGCCGGCGCGAGGCGTTCTTGCAATTCATGTGGACGGACATTTGTCGCGATCACACTACGATCCTCTGCAAACGAAATTGCAGCAGCTCCTTTCTCTTCCAAACAACGACGAAGAAGCTAAACTCCTGGTCATACAAAAGGGTTCTTATGTTTGGCAGTTGAATGTGGATATTTGGTTGCTCCAACCCGATACGATCGACGCTATTTCGCTTGCGGTTCGATCGGCTGTGCAAAATACGGTTCTGCCTCGCATGCACGCAGAAGACTTGTCTATCGATACCGACCTGCCTCCTATCTCCCTCGCGAAACTTTATATTCCCATTATTCTTACAGCCACATGCGTATCGTCTTCGCTGATATTAGCCGACGCCACAGAACTCGAATCGTCCAACTGTTGGGCCAGTATTCACATCGCTCTTGACGAACAATTGCAAGTCTGCGGTATGAGATGGTCCTCGACGGCGACACTTTCCACACAGACGATTGGGGAATGCATTGAACTGGTTGTAAAGGCCTATCCGAAACGACTTGCGTCCTCTCGGTCAGTACTGCGAAATCGGACGCTTTTCTATGGCGGGTGCTATTGTCTTGCAGTAACCAACGTCATGTGTTCCTTCCAGTAGAGGCGAAAGAAAGTTATCGGGTATGTGAACTGGTTAAATGTGCAGCGCAGCGCGGGTAGACTAGAGCCATGAATGCAACCTACGTTGAATACTTCCTAGATGAAAAGTGTTTCTTCCTTCGAACTAAAATTGTCGACGGAGTGTGTTGTCTCTCCTTCTGTCTCTTGTCATCCCGGTCGCACTAGAATAACACTTGCTAATAACTACAAACGTATACCAAGAGAAATATTCACTCGTAAACTAATTAAACTACCAGCTCAAAAAAATAACGTTTGAACAGAATTGCACGCATCGAAATGCTATGCGCGAAAATTAGAGCCGGCGGAAATCATCAGGGCTGCAGTGAGTTGTTGATGCTATTTTGCTATTGCTGCTTCGATGGGCTGGATGAGATGATGCTGTTGTCGTTGTGGTTGTACCGTATCGGTTGTTGCAGGCGGAGATGACGAAATGAGAGAAACATCCTCACTCCTGCTGTTGCTTGCTTTTGCGTTGTGTTGGCTTCAATTTGTAGCTCTAAGATCTTGCTAGTAAAACACTAACAGGGAGCAATGCAACAGCAAAGTAAAGAAATAACAACGAATGCAAACGAATGAGCACAACGTCGTCTCTATAGAGTTGTATAGTCGTTTCATGTCAATGGTGTCACCTCGACACATCTTCGCATCGACCCTCAGGCACTCGCTATGGGCGCACATCGACAGTTCGGCAGTAGGCACATCGACAGTCACTTCGACACCCATTTCGAATGACCAATCGATACTCGGCACATCGACAATAACTTCGACACCCATTTCGAAATGACAAATCGATACTCGGCACATCGACACCCGCAACGCCGCTGTCGCATACCAACTTCCGTAACAGAGACCGGATGCTCAGTGTTTCGTTGCAGGAGAAGGTTGAGCGAGTGAATTATATTCTCATCATCAGTAGCGAGATGAGCTGAAAGATTGAGTGAGTCGTCCTAGCGCTTCACTTATTGCAAAGAAACTCATTTTGTATAGAAAGATAGAAGAAGAACCTTGTAGCAATCAATACATTTACTTCATTCCTTGCAATGGAAGTGGGTGGTGCTTTGTTTCCGCTTGATTTATTTCTTGCGTAAATGTCTGTCGGACGTCCGTCAGTCCTCATCACTCATCACTCACATCAGTCATCCGTGTTGCTGACATCACGGGCACGCCTTCTGCGAGAACGTGAAGAACGCTGATTTCATCCAATCAGAATACCTTCCGTCACCAAACACATGTAAATCAATACTCCAATTTGAACGGTTAAATATGCCTATGTAAACGCAGAAAACAACGACCAAATTTTCAAATTACGTCTAATATTGAGTCTCGGTTGTACACTTTACTATCTCATTCTTTTATGTCTTTTTTCTTAATCGTCCGATTCAAATAGCTTCTTCTACGCTGACGCTCGTAACGATTCTACAGCGAAATCACTCTACCCCAATCAGTGCGATTCAAACAACAGCTGCTCACTCCGCCCAAAATGGCTCGCAGAATACTTTCTCTTGGATGCTGTAAAATTCAGTACATAATGCACTTACGTCGTTTGAGTACTGCACTCTCCCGTGCAAAGTTGGTCGCATACCACTTTGACATGGATTTTCTACTGAACGCAACGTGCATTTCTACTGAAATCGGGACGGTTGCGATGGATTTGGCACTGTTTGGTACGTGCTCATTTTCGCTGAATGCAACGCAAACGCAAGCAGCAAGTGTCTTTTGTAGACTATTCTATTATTTGAATCAATTGATTGAAAGATGAACATGGATCAACAAGGTGAGTGAATATTTTGGTTTTAATTGTTTTGGGAAAGTGTGACCATGATCATGTCGTTTCGGGGTGCTTGTTTGTGTTTTTGTTGCAACTCTCCCATCGTGTGTACCCAAACGTTTGACAATCTACTGTTTGAAGACTGCCCTTGCTTGAGTACACAATGAAGTTTGAGTGTAGAGTACTCCCGCTCGACTGTTGTTTGTGTTTTGCCTTTTTTGAAAGTGTATCATTGCCATGGCCTTCTTCCTGATCGTCTAGAGTGCATAAGGGACGATGAGCAAGAACAGCGCCCGCACGATTGGTCGCTTTGCATCCTCTGATCGCGTCGTTGTTGCTACCATGAACGCTCTCTCACTCACTCACCATGACATCGCTTCCCTCTTTCATCAACAGGAATGCCTCAGGGCGGCTTCAACTGGGCCATACCTAGTCATCCGCAGATGATGCCCATGATGGGCGGATTCCCGGAATGGATCAATTCAGCGCTGCCATGATGCCTCAGGTTCCCAAACCTCCGACGCAGGCACCCGCTGCGGCTGGAAAGGCAGGAACTCGCTTCAAGAAGGCGCCGGATGCGCCCAAGCGATTCAAGTCGGCCTTTATCATCTTCTCGGCGGAAAAGCACAAGAAGATCAAGGAAGCTCTCGCGCAGGAAGGACGCATCGAAAAGACGACAGACATTGCCAAGTTGGTGAGCGAGGCTTGGCGAGAAATGCCCCTGCGGAACGCGAGGCTTGGGAAGAAAAGGCGCGTCAAGACAAGGCTCGATACGAAATGGAAAAGTCCATGTACAAGGGACCCTGGAAGATCCCTGCCAACAAGCGTACTCCGAAGGACCCCAGCGCTCCCAAGCGTCCCATGTCGGCCTTTCTCGCCTTCTCCAACAAGCGGCGGGCTGCTCTGAAGCGTCAGCACCCTGATGCCACTAACGCGGACTTGTCCAAGATGCTTTCCAAGACCTGGAAAGAGGCTCCTCTTGAACAAAAGTCCAAGTACATGGAGGAAGAAGCGGAACTCCGTGCCAAGTACAAGGTCGAAATGGGCAAGTGGCGAAAACGCGTCGCCGAGGAGAAGAAGACCGAGCGCGCGGACCGTGAGGCTCTCGCGATGCAGGCTGTCGAAGCCCGCGCGAACGATCCCAACGCGGGAAAGAATCTCATGGCACCCGTCATGCAGACCCAGCAATTCGCTCCTCAAGGTATGCAGTTTAGCTACGGCATGCCGCAAGGCATGAACAATGGTCAGATGTTCATGCCCAACCAGATGATGATGATGAACCCCAACATGATGCAGCACCCTATGGGAGGCTATCAGCAGGAGGAGACATGATGAAGACTGCCGAGGCTTGAGCTGTCATTTGATCGGTCTTGATCTGTAGTTGTGTGTCGTAGGTCGTAGAACATTATTTATTCATGTAATTCATTTTTTTAAAACGGACTCTTTTGTTTGGTAGATACTCCGTAGATAGACAGGCTTATTGATTCCTAGATGTGAAAGGAGAGGCCAATCACAGAGTCGATAATCTAGATCAACTGTAGTCTATAAGCTCTCTTTAGATCATCTTGTTGGAAGACTTCTAGGATCCGTGTGAGGACTCTCGTCAATCACTCTTTTGTGATTGCGCTTCTGTTTTGAAAGATGTGCGAACATCAAATGCATTGTGGTGCTGACTAGAAGGCTCGGAATCGATGTATGCTATGTGTAATCTGCAACCTTGTAACTTACAATTCGTTTAGTTATTATGCACATGCGGATGTCTCTTATGTTTTGAATTAGTCAACTCACAAAGGCATTCCTCATTCGTCACAAAGACGGTTGAGCAAGAAGCAATGAATCAAATCAATGCGTTGCAACGGAATGGTATCGAGAGCCATTCACAGAACGCTCATTCCAGAGAAAGTTATCGGATGAAAGAACATCTTCACACCCTTTTCGATCAATGTCTTAAGCTGCCGCGGCTACTTTGTTTCCCGTCGATCCTTCTAATAGACCCCAATCTCTTTTACGGCTCGCACCAATTCATCAAACTCTGCAGTTATATCAAGCAGTAATCGTTCATACAACACACCGCCTTTATCAGCACACACAACTGTGGGTAATAAACTGTGAAGAATGGCTAGCTTGACCACTTTTTCTCTCCAAAGTGTAAAGGCGTCACCATGGTGGACGCCCGCCCCATGAATCAAGCAAATGGCGACTTTGAAAAAGTGAATGGCTTGACTGCGGTGTTCGGCTTGATTATTCTCGCGTGCGTCTCTTACAGTAGAGCTACACATGAAGGCAACACCGAGATTGTAAAGAGAATAGCACTCAATAGACCTGGATCCGCTTCCCAGAGAGCATCCGAGTCGGTGATGCGGATCGGGTAAAATGTTCCGGATTGTTCGCACAAAAAAGACAAGACGGTCGGATCTGCGAAGGAGACTCCTCGAACTGGTATTCGGTGAAACGATGCGTTTGATTCGCAACGAGACGCACGAATCTCGGCATTCGAAATAAAGGCAGGAACGCCCAAATACGAAATCATCGGAGCCGAGAGGCCTTGTCGGAGAACGACTGTGCTATCAATGATTGTTTCAATCGCTTCTGCGATTTTATTCTTCTCCAGAAAGGTGATTCCGGTGTTGCTGAGAGCAATTGCGCCCCTCAAGCAAGTGTTTTGGCTTCCATTTCCATTGCATTCATATATTGTTTAGCGTATTTTCTAATTCGAAAATGATTGTTTGTGAGTTGTGAGAGACACAAACTGCGAGCTGCTTTTGTCGAAAATCGAACAGCTGTGTGTTTTACCGATGCCATGTGTCGGCGTGTCGGTGGTCGGAGGATATTATTCTTCTTTACTGATTCAGGATTGACCATACTTTCTTTTGCCAGCTAAGTAAAGTTCAAGAACGAATGTGCTTATCCGACCATAGTATATTTTAATCGACAGAAACAGATGCTTTACTTCAAGCGCCATTTAGAAAGGCTTGATAAATATAGCTTGATGTTTCGAATCCTAGAGGATTTCCTTATCAATGGAGTTTCTTGTCGAAAGTATGCATTCCGATTTCCGATTTACGCACCGAACGTACGTGTTACGTGACACGTCTTCCTTCCGTGTCACCGTCTACACGTTGTGCGGTATGAGTTTCTCTAAAACTAGGTAGACTCAATCGTAGTTTCAGAATATCCGTCTAACGCAGGCGGTGCCATCTACCAGGAGACATGCTCTGCACACCTGTGATCGAGTTGTTGATTGCGAAACTAATGACTGTATAGATTTCAATCTACATTATTCCATGTTCCCACGACGAGATTATTTAATGAACGGGATGATCGGAGCAAAGCCTATCAAACGATTGTGTGAATGTAGCATCACCTAATATGCTTACATCACTGAATGAAGATTGCACGAGCCCTCACGCTCGCGCACTTCTTCGGGTATTTCGACGCACAGGATGATTCTCTTCGTCTACGATGATCTTCTTCTCCTCCTTTTCCTTTGAAGTCCGAAGACGTTTGCGTGCGTTCTCTCGCAACGGGCTCGCGCTTTTCAAAGAAAGCTGTGAAGATCCCTTGTCCGCATCGGTAGTCTGAGTCTCCGAAGTCGTCTTTCCATCGTCATCATCGTCGTCATTCCCAACTTTGAGTACCTCTTCCACGATAAAAGATGACTGAGAGGGAGACACTTCGGAAACTGCCGTAGACGAGGTTGACTCTTGCGTCGATTGCATCGTGGCGCCACGAAGAGCAGACGGCGGTGAAGCACCCATGGTCGTTTCGCTTTCTGGGGAGGTGGACTTTTCAAACGAGGAGATTTCGAGACGGCACCGTCGATGAAGTTGTACTTTCCTCACCGTTGGTAGAAGCTTTCGACTTTTGCTCGAGCTCGCCAAAGGCGAAGGCGACTTGGAATGCGCAATAGGTGATAGATGAAAGCCTTCGCTGGGAGTTTCCGATTGAACAGTAGACAATGGTGCGCGCCTTCCTGTTGTGAGTTTGACATCTGGAGAAAATGTACAGAACGGCGACTTGCCACCGACATTCTGCCGCCAGGAGTCGTTTGAGGAGAAAACTCCGGTGGTGGTGGTTGCGCTACGATTGTTACCGGGGAACGTCGCGTGAACAATTTGCTGGGAATTTGCACTGCGCCCGGGTACGTAGCAAGATGAACGTCCTTCTTGACAAAGGCAAGCAAGACCTCCCGAGCTTCCGAACAAATGTTTTTCAATTTGGCTCGAAGCAGCTGCGACTTCTTCTCCGATTGCTGGCCGACCGGAGAAACATCAATCGGGCTAAACTGTTTCCCAAGAACATTCATCATCTGCATCAAGAAAGAAATGTTGTCGGCCGAGTCACCCAAGCTGAGAATGAGAGGCTCGAACAACGTTTTCAATCGTTTGATCAATACCCGCCGTGCGCCGTCATCGGATTGCCCCGTGGTGTTTCGGATCGATGAGCCAAAATGTGCATAGCGTAAGGAACCATGTACTCAGGCATGAGCATCATTTTGTAAACGTTCTCGAACTTTCGCTCGGCGGCATCCCCAGCAGCTTGACACTGACGGTACGTTGCTTCGCAGGTCTTTCGTAGTTGCGCGATACAGTGTGTGGCCGCGTTTTGATGGCGGAAATAGACTTGCTGCCAACATTTGCTGCGTTACCATTCCCTGAACCGCGGTCGAAATGGTCATCCACACAAAGCACAAGCAATGCGACAAAGCGCAGCGGAGGTGCACTTTTCCCGTACACACCTTCACCGCGCAAAAGACTGCCAACTCGGACATCATTGCGGACCGAACCGACAACTCCTCGTCAAGAAAGATCTGGCTCAAGACAAGCCACTGCGCGGGGTCAAGTTTCGTTCAATACCCATTCGTCCTTCGCACAGGCGCAGCATCTGGATGCCAGCACACTTTCGAAGCGCCGCGCGGTCTTGTCGGTTTCGACACTCAGCCTGGTCGCGAGATGACCACGGGCAGCCCTTATCACGCAGTAGCTGCAGAAGCAGCTCGACGACTTGCTGTGATTGCTGCTGTCGGGGATTGGATCGAACATGAGCCGTCAAAAACTCCATTGCTGCGACAAGACGACGACAAGACTCCGACACATTTTCGTCCTCGAGTGTATGTTTGGAACCATCGGGGTCGCATGCTGGCTCTTCTTCTTTTGAACAGGATGGTCCTCGTTGTCGGAATCCTCTTCGCTATCGCTATCATCTTTTCGACTGCTAGACGTTTTCGACTTGAATGATTGACTTGCTTCCTCTCCCAAGATGACGTTATTGAGAACAAAATCGAATGCTTTCCTGGATCTAGCAGCGTCCAGCGATGGAATCTTCTCTTCAAGGACCGATAGCGCAGCCAAGGCACTCGTGAGTTTCGACGAGTTGCTATCTAGTCGGCCAGCTAGTGTGCGAAGCAATTTCGGGAACAACGCGGGTCTCTCCTCCTGGAACAAACAGACCAAAGCGGAAGTCGCATGGCGTGCTTGCAATGGACTGGTATGACTAGTGCAGACCTTGAAAAGTTGTGATTCAACCGCGTCCGCATCATTCAATACAATCTGCCGTAAAACAATAGAAAACCAAATACTGTTAGTCAATGCCGCCAAGCGCGAACTGCTACGCTCTACCATCAATGACATTCTTACCTGTCCCGATTCAGCCATTTGCGCAATTGTTTCACTCAACAGCGTCGCCATCGCATGGGCGGGATGATTCTTGTCGGCTTCAGCGCGGCACTCCTGATAGATTTCGCAAAGCGTTTCAAATTTCTTTCCACCAAGCGAAGGAAAGACTCCGACAATGTGATGAATACATTCCAGGACTTTGGAACATGTGACAAGGTGTTCTTCCTCCCACATTTCCTGCGCCAGGACAACGCAGTCCTCCAAGACTGTCTCGTTGACACTGCTTCCCATGGCCACTCTTCGAACAAGCTGTTTCATCCAGTCTGCGACATCATCGCCCAACGATGCTTTTGTCCGCTGTACCAAATCATCCAGCGCTCGCTTTCGTGCCGAACGAGCATGGTGAGGATCGCAAATGCCCGCAAGGATACGGAACATGTGTTGATCCTTGGCCTTGTGCAACTTTTCCAGAAACTGTTCGGATTTGGGAGTTGGAAGTAAAGCTGCCGCAGCTTGCAACGCTTGAAATGCCACTGCATCCGCTCCGTCATCACGTCTCGCTTGCGACCGCAATTGCAAATACTTGGACAACAATCGCTGCACTTCCACACGTCCTTCAACAAGGACAGCCAATTCTGCAGTGCACTTTCGTCCATGTGCTGCATCATCCATACCAGCGCAATGGCCGGTCGGTTCTGTTTGCCCACCAGTACATCGTCCATAATTTGATACAACCGACTGCGCAAGGCGGAATCGAGCTTGTCCGAAAAGTGACACGCCTCCAACAAGCGCCGCGGAATCCAATCGTACGATCCTTCGTCATCTTCCTCCTCGTCGTCATCCTCCTCACCACGGCTTGAACGCTTTCGCTTGCGACTCGGCAAGACTTCCAGTCCACTCTGCAAATTGTCCTGCAGCGCACCATGTTTGGCATAAATCTGCGCCAACCCCGTCAATGCATCTTTACGCTCCGCCGCATCTTTGGAAGGAATCCGACTCGCCACGGCTTGCAACAATTTCCTCGAAACAGTCCCGGCCTTGTTGTATTCCGCATCGCACAACTCGTGAATCGCCAACAAGCGCACACTCTTAGACGGATCGCTCGTGACGACCTCCTCGAGCACATGTTCCATTTCCTTGTGATCGTCTCCGGACGCGATTAAAAGAGGCACACAGGCCTTGACGACAATTTCTCGAATAGGCGGATGCACATCCTTGGCCCTTGGCAACCACAGAGACAGAAAACTCGGTCGTTGCTGCGTATGCAACAGCAAGAGCTTGCCCCACCAGTACGTGACGGCTTGTCGTTGCGGTGTGTCGTCACTGGAGAGTCCTTGTGCCAGAGTCCCGAGAACGGTCGTGAGATACTGCGGCACGACGGAATAGAGATGATAGATAATCTTGTACAGATGCACCGCCTCAGTCTCGGAATCTTGCGAAATACAAGACTCTTCCAACGCCAGTGCCTCGTTGGTAAGCAACCCATTGAGCAACTGTGAAACAGGCATTTGCAAATGTACTTGCGCTTGCAAAATATCCGCCGCAATGCGATGCGTCGGATTGGGCACCGCGACTGCTTGCGGCAACTTGGTGTCTTTGTGCAATTCCGTGACTTGTGTGGTCGGACCTTGTCCGACCGCGAGAAGGAGTTCGTCGAGTAGAACGACCGGAACGGCCAAATTGGCTTGATGGTACTCGTCCAAACAGACAGCAATGGCTTCTTGCGCAAGATCAATGACCGCCGACGAATGCTTGTGCCGAATCGAATGCAACAAGGTGTGCACAAACTCGACGAGAACTTCGAGTGCGGCTGCTTGCTCCATGGCTTGATCTGCTAAAACGGCTCCTACTTTGACGACGGCGAGTTGCGAAAGCATGTGCAAGTAAATGGAATAATTGGGTTGTTCCGCATTCAATGTATGCGAAAGATTTCCCAATTGCCGCAGCAATTGTCGAAACAATTCGAGCAGAACTTCGTCGTCCCAGGAACATTCGGCGCATAAAGACAGAGGATTTCGAGAGAGCAGGCGGTAGCGAGTAAGCGAACTTGCTTGTCGTTGTGGGTAAACAGTAGAGGCAATCGCTCGGCGATGGCGGCAAGACCCGGCCAAGAAGGACTGTCGCATTCAATCGATTCGTCTGTTTGTAGAACGTGCAGTAATTTGGGCAAGCGGCGTTTGAGATCCGTCGAGAGAAATGAGACTTGTACGATTGTGCGGGAATTCTCTGACAAGAGATCATTATCATCATCGTCGTCGTTTTGACTTTTGCGGGACGGTCGAGGCATGATGTTGCGGTTCGATGTGCGCTGTTTTCGTGCTTGTTTGTATTTGTGTAAACGTCTCTCTTACTCTAGCTAGAGTGAAAGGATTATCAATAGAGAGAGAGAGAGAGACAATAGAAGAAGATCGTGAATTGAAAAGAAACAACTTTGATGTTATTCTTCCTTGTGATTCGATAAATGTCAGGGGAACAAACACCGCAACAAGATCGTCCGCTTTGCTTTGCTGCGGACGGAGGGACGAGAGGCAAAAGGCGGGAGGTGCATTTTCCGAGCACGCCGAGCCAGAATCGTACAAATAAATGGATACTATTGTATTTTATTTAGATGAAAAGGACGAGCGCGAACGATTTGAATAGCCCGTTGGTGCGAGCCGGCCAATATTCATCGTCCGTGCGGTGATGACGACTGATGATTCACGTTGTTTCATGATTCAACGACCGTACGTACGCCATTCGTCCGTTCTTCCGCGCCACCCACGAACGCACTTTGATCTTTGATGCGATCGCTCGCTTCCCTTCATTATTTTTTTTCTTCGTCTTGAAGCTGTGTCTTTTCTTTCAGTACCAGTACGGTAGGCTTCTACCATTATTATTACGATATTTCTCTTGCGCTCTACACTATTTGCTAAATACAAAAAGAAAGATCTACCTTCACTGCTATCAATTATGATTTCGCGACAATTATCTACCCTTCTTCTACTTATTCGTCTTGTCGACTTTATTCACCTTGTGTCATGCCTTTTCCGTCACATCAACAGCAACTACCAAATCATCTTCGATTACCAGCACAACAACAACAAAACAACTACTACTCTTTACAATACATACGTCCGATGCGGCAAATGCCAAACCGCCTTTGAAATGACAGAAACAGAATTAGGACCCCGCAATGGACGTCGTCTCGAATGTGGGGTCTGTTCGCATGCGTGGTTTCAATCCAAAGACAAACTCATGAAAGTCAGTGATGGATTTGAAATTGTGCCTCTTCCGGAGCGAGATCTCGAGCGGATTCAGAGCAATGTCGAAAAGGATTGTCACCCAAGTACATGGGCGACTCGAAATTATACGTTGGTAACATTGCGTTCGAGTGTCATGAAGATGATTTGTACGAAATCTTTGGTCGCGTCGGTGAAGTGGGTGAAGTCAGTTTGGTAAGGGATGAAGAAGGACGGAATCGGGGATTTGGTTTCATTACGATGCGTACGAAAGAAGATGGAGAAAAAGCGATTGAAGAGTTGGATGGAACGCCTGTGCGAGGGAGAAACATTGCGGTGCGCGAGTCGAGTAATTAGAGAAGGAAAATTGAATGTGAAGTGATTAGTCTATTTGATTCGCTGGTATTGTAGAGTAACAATACAAGATTACTAAGAATCGTGATTTAATTACTTTGAAGTGCTAAATAGGAGATAGATTACTTCATCGGTGGTAGAATACTAACCGCAATCGGGAATTTGCTCGATCGTGATTGTTGGACAAGCAATTTTGAAAATTGAACTGAGTAGCCTTACGCCATTACGAACGATTGACGTGGTCATTGACATTCACTACTATCGAGTCAGTCGTTAGGATCATGAACCTGTGCTACTAGGATAGGGATTAGGTAGGGCAGCAAATACAGGACGGCTGTTCGTCCTGCGACGGGAGAGAGCAGAACGCTTTGATCTTCAACCGGAAAAACGCCCATCACCATCACGCCCGTCGTGTACGATATATGCATCGCAATTATTTCGAAATAATTAACATTTGTTTGCTTGCATTCATTGTTGATTTATTATTGTCAGTATTTTTTATGAAAAGGAGAGAATACGATTATAGAAACATTTCCTTAGAGAATGCCGAGGAAACTGTTGTGCGTGTGTTTTCTCGGATGCGTTTTCACTGTCAACAGCATCCTTCCGTTTGTACATCCGCAAGCTTCGTCGTCTTCTTCTTTTCGAGAGGCAATCATAGTCGAATGCAGCAGCAACAACAACAACAACAACGCAATCAACAACAACAATGCAAACGACAAGTCAATGGAAGATTTTATTACAAGCATCGGATGATAAACAGCAACACATGTCTAATGTACAGCATCGATTGCTCTGGGGATGGTTGTGTCATCATGCGAGTACGAGGTTATTGCTTTCACCCAATGAAACAACTGCAAGTACCACAACAACAGCAAGTACTGCTGTACAAAATCCATCCGTACATATGCAATTGAATGCACCTCACTTTCATCCCAACACCAAACAGCTGCGCTTGACTCTACGTCCACTATTCAACTACCAATCAACAAATAATAATAATAATAATGAAGATACTACTTCACCGCAACAACAACCACCACCCGCCAACAAAACAATTCAAGTTCTCAAATACATTCATACCAATGGGACTGTTTATCAAGCGCTCAACACACCTCCTGAGAAATTCCAAGCCTTTTGAAATATTTGGGATTTCATGTGCCTATTGCTACTGCTGCAACGTTCAAGAATAATAATAAGAAGAACACTCATGAACCGTTTCTGCATTATCAAGTCAATGCTACGCAAGAATTGCGAGACGAATGGCGTGCGCTCTGGAAACAAGAACGATTACTGACGGATCGGACAGAGCTATTGGCGGTTTATCCGAGTGATGAGAAGAGCTGCCAAACGAGTAGTGACAATACACACGACAGTGCTGCAACCAACATCAAGTCGGCTCCGAAACGAGGAGGCTTTTCGGATCATCTTTATTTGTATACCGAGCGCTTGTTGGCTATTTTGCGAGATGAGCATTCGTTGCAGCAACATTCGCATCATTCCAAAGAAGAAAGTTGGCTACTCACATGGCTCGGACAACATTACGAACGAACGCACCAGTTACTGCAAATATCGTCCATCAGTGACCCTGTGGAACAGCTGGCCGAATTAAAGCGATTTCTAGAATGGTTTCGATCACAGTTTCCGTATTATTACGATCGGTGCGCTTCGTGTGGAGCATCGTACAAAGAAGACAGTGCCGCGAAGGAATCCGATCCACAGCAGGCATCTTTCTTGGGATACATTCATCCGAGTCCACATGAACTTGTGGGAAAAGCGAGTCGCACGGAATTGTATCATTGTCATGTCTGTCGCCAGTTCACTCGGTTTCCTCGCTACAACTCGGCTCGACATGTGGTGGAGGCCCGTCAAGGACGGTGCGGGGAATACTCCGTTCTGCTGTTTGCTATCCTTCGTGCACTTGGTCAAGAGGCTCGGTGGGTGGTGGATTGGGCGGATCATGTCTGGGCGGAAATACGATTGCAAGGACGGTGGATTCATTTGGATCCCTGCGAAGCGGCAGTGGATGAAAATGATATCTATCAAGGGTGGGGAAGCAACAAACGTATATTTTAGCCTTTATGCTCCTCCACGCGGGGACGTTATACCCAACTACCCACTCATTCAGGACATTACCGACGAGTACACGACAGATTCGTGGTCAGTGATCCAAAAGCGCAGGGACGAACCGGAAGCGATGATTCGCCAAGCTATTCAAGACGCAACTGAGAAGTTGAAAACACAACTGACGAATCAAGAGTATTTGAAAGAGAAGATTTAAGATGCGAGAAGTTGTTTTCGGCAAAAGACTAGGCGAGCGCCATTTTCATAACGACGGATGATGTCGAATCAACAACTATAGCTCGGAACAAGTTGTGCCCTCTTCCCTTTGCCTCCCACTCTTTGGTCGAAGTTATTCTTGTTCTTCTATATTCAGGCCTTGGCGTTGAAACTGAATACCAAAGTAGGGACTCTAGAACGGCGCCGTGGAGAGCATTCACTCTCTAGGGGCACACGTACAGCAAACATCGTGTTGGGACCTGAGATGGCTCGAGATGCTTGAGATGCGACCGACACGAAGAGATGGCAGGTTTTAGTTACCCGTAAGTATAGGAAGTCACCACGAAGTCCGCAGTCCCTAGCTCGACACTCGGATCAACATCGCTTGACACCTAGTTTCTGGATGGCGTATTGCCCGGTTGAGTTAGGATGCTGACGGATGGGGTTGGCAAGTTGGCAGTTGGCAACCAAGCTAGTCAAAAGCTATGTACCTTAAAGAATGGATGGATGATTGATGTTGACTGTTGACGCCAATAGCCAATTCCCATTTCGCAATATTTACGACTAGACTTGCTTGTCCTTGTACCTTTTAGAGTTCCGAGTTCCACCTTTAACCACACACACCAGAAACCGGTGACATAAATACGTAGTAAAAGCTGAAATGGCCCCCAATCCCTCAATCAAGCCTCAAGCGTCAACTGCCGAACGTGCGACATTATTGTCAAATGACCAATGACTATAGTCCACGCCAACTCTTACAAGTCTTACAACGTTGTCACTACACAAATATGAATGTCCCACTTTATCGTTTATATCTCGATCTTCGATACTGTTCACAAAACTGTATACGTCAAGAAGCAGATCGCGCCTAACAAAATATCAACACGTCACAGTCACTTTCCCTTCCTCGTTCTCAGTTCGAAGTTCGAACACTGCTGTTTCAGAAGATTATTCACAAGGAGCAAAACGATAGATAGATCAAAGGCACAACAAACGACAAATCAACACGCGAGATTTGTGACAAAGCTTTTGAATCGAGAAAACAAAGGTCATTCGTGTGTTATGATGCAAGTTCAGGTTCAGAGCAGACAGGTTGCGAAAGCAGTCGGCAATATAGTCGTTGATGGTTTCGAGGAGTTCATGTTGGCCGAAAATAATAATTTCGAGGATGCCTTTTCTGACCTTTTAGCCAAGGGCGCGGCTGAACACCGCCGAAAAGACTCTGTAGACGCAAACCAGAATAAGTTTGAAACGTTTGAGGCGTCTTTCAAGATAGAAGAGATATCTCAGTTTCAAGAAAGCGTTCACATTGGTGCGATCGGCTTGGACTCAACCTATTGCACGTCGAATACATCATCGCTTGAATTCAATAGTGTGTCATTTTCACAAGACTCTTTCCTATCACTTTCTAAAGTGCGCACCAAAAGACTTCTTTGCTCGAAACATCGCACAGTCAAAATGATGACGACGCTTCCTTCTCGTCTTCATCGTCGTTCTTTATGCAGCCCTTGCGTGACATTCAAGCTGATCATCAGTCAAGAGGAAACTTGAAAAGCGAACTTGAAGAAAAGCGAGCTGCATATGTCGCAAAACGAATAACTCTAAAAGAGCAAGCTCACCAACGTTCTATAATGACACGAGCATCGCCTCGTCGAAGGGTCCGAAGCGATTCCCAGCCGGAAAGTAATGATGAATTTGAGCCAAGATCCGAGCATAGCAAAAGCACCGGTAATACACACGATGACTCGGTGGACAAGAAAAGGGCTTCTAACACGGGCAATCTGACCTCATCCATGCATGATAGTCGTTCTTCTCATCGAAAGCCGTACGAATCACCCCGTCGCCGTGTGACACCAAACGCCAGGCAGTTGGACAAGGAAGCGGGAGACATATCGATGGGTGAACTCAATACATCATCGCACCATAGCCAAGGCCCCTCCGAAATCCTTACAGGTCACCGCGGCGTCGCGCAACGAGTCGCAATCTATCAGGGTCCGAGTCGGGGCATTCATCGACGGAGCTTTCTCTTTCATCGGTACATCATTACAGTCAGCCTCTGGACAAAGATCCAGCCAGCGACTTGCACAAAACCGATCAATGCAACACTATTTCGTCAGCAAATGATTCTTTGGATGCCGTCGAAGGTACAAGTGACCGCCGACGAGCCAAACAGATTGTAAGCGGTTCTGATGCGCTTGTCTCATCGTCATCTCATCACTCCGAATCATCATCGTCTTGTCAACAAGGACTCAGCTCGCCGCGACACCGTGGCCGGGGATTCAGTCGGTCCGACTTGGGAACTACCGAGATCAACGAATCCGAAACAAAACAAGAGCGACTCGAGATGCAAGTGACATCACCAGCAAAAAATGCTCATCGTTCCCGAAGTCGAAGTCGTTCTCGTTTACTTTTGCCTTCAGATGACCCATCCAACAAAGTGACAAGCACCACTATATGTCACAAAGAACGCCCGGGGCGTAGTAGAAGTCGTCTTCGTCTGCGAGCCTTGGAGGGTGAATTAAAACAACGTCAAAGGCAATCGACGCTGTCATAGTCAACCACGTTTGAGCCGGGCCTTGACGACTACTCCTGTTGCATTAGCAGTCAATAACCAATGCAATGAAGATGAGGAAATACTAAGCCAGGCCGCTCTGGATGCCCGAACAGCCGCACGAATTGAACGCGCTCGAGCTTCACGAGAAAAGCACCTTGCCAAGTTACAAAAAAAAAAAAGAAAAGGCTCGGGATGAAAATCGAAATCGTGAATTGTTGGACGATCTAGCCAATCGAAGCAGTTCTAGTCACCACTAGATAGATCATTGACACAAAATGAAGCCTAGCAAAGCAAACATCAAAAGTCTGATCACTATTTCGTTAAGAACTTTGTACTAGCTAGGTCCAAGGAGGTATACCTATACAAACGCATAGATTTTCGATGCGTGCGGTTTTTCATCAGTCTCAACATCGATCCGTTGAGAAGAAACGCTGCGACCAGTCACCAGACTGGCATTGAGCGACGCATCGAGAATCGAGAATCGAGAGTCGAGAGAAACAAAACCACGATAAGGTTACTGGTTACTGGTAGCCACGAGCAGCACCGTCGAGCGTCGCGAGCGTCGACAGCAGGCGAACAGAAAAGCATTTGTCTCGCATTTATTTTTACAACAAAAGACGACGAGGAAAACCCATTGATTATTATTCTTCTTCTTCTTCTTCTTATTATTATTCTGATTAGATTGTCGCAAACGACTCTTTCATACGAAATCATGTCACAAAACAATGACTTTTCAATTCCTTTGAAGGAAATAATAACAGCAATAGCAGTTTACAGCAAAGAAAACCCAAACCGCCGCCGCCGCCTCGTCGTCCTGCAACTACAACTTCAACAACTGCGTCGACCTCGGCAAATTATTACGGAGCCCCGCTGCAGCAACAGCTAGTTTGTCTTCGACGACGACGACGATGAATCAAAGTGTCCGACAGCAACCTCCGAAACCGCAGACAGCGCAGAGACCTGTTGCTTCGTCGACTTCAACGTCATCGTCTTTGTATTACAATGCTCCGAGTTTTGCGCCTGCTCCTTCGAACCATGCAACGACCTTTCAACCGCAAAGCAATAGCAATACGAATGTACCAGCTTATGGAGGAGGCAATCCTGTGTTTGCATCTGCGCGAACAGCTGCAACGCCTTCCTACAACCCAGCTGCGCCGGGTTACAACACGACGCCTGCAGCAGCATCCTCGACCGACTGGTACACAGACTACTCTGCTTCAAGCACAAACAACAACAACATGACGACCGATGCTTCTGCCAATCCTTACAATACGTCTTTATTGTCGGGATCGATGGAGGGTGCCGTCCTGCCGGATACGACCGCAGCGACTCCTTCGTACTTTACACCGACCATGAATAATAATATGGCTTCGTCGTCGTCGTCTCCATCCTACGCAGAAGACATGGAACATGAACCACCCTTGTTGGAAGAATTGGGAATCAATTTGCAACAAATTTTCATGAAAACCAAGGCTGTCGTCATTCCCTTTCGACGATTGGCGGGAAATACGGCGCTCATGGATCCGTCGTTGATTGTCGAAGACGCCGATTTGGCGGGGCCGTTGGTGTTTGCCTTGGCGTTGGGATTTGAACTACTGCTGGGACTCGAAGTCGAATTTGGAGCCATTTATGGATTTGGCTTGGCGGGTTGTGTTTCCATGACACTCATTCTCAATCTCATGAGTCCGACACATGCCGTTTCGTTTTGGACGGTCACTTCGATTTTGGGATATGCCTTGCTTCCCGTCAATATACTGGCTGCGCTCAAAATATTGCTGCAAAATTTGGCTGGATTTCAAACGCTCGTGCGGTTCTTGGCGGTTTTGACTATTCTATGGTGCACAACGGCTTCGACGCGTCTGCTGGAAGTGGGTTGTGGAATGGCGCATCAACGCTATCTTATTGCGTATCCGATTGCGTTGCTCTATACGGCATTTGTACTCATTACAATCTTTTAGTTGACATGATATTAATAAAGCGAAGGTTACTATTTGTCTGCTTCGTGCTATTCACATAGTTAATGTTGTCATTTGGTTGCTCGACAATGATTTCTGTACACAATTTCGTATATCGGGCATGTTGGGGTTCTGCAAAGTCGTCTATAGCCCAACATTATTTATGTTTGTTCATTTCCACTTTATCGACTAACTATTGACCGGCTCCCATTCAATCAAGTGATCATAGTCAATTTTTCTAGCACCAATCCATGCGCAGGCGCACATTCAACACGATTCGGTAATCGCTCTCCGGACTCTAGAGCCGCTTTAATCTGCGATTCAATGATATCTCCCATGCCAGCTGCTACTATAGTTCCAACCAGCATTCGAACCATTTTATACAAGAACCGATCACCTGTAATGGTAATGGTATATTCTCGAGTGTCGCACCATGTATAGACAGAGCGTGCAATCTGGATGGAAGATACGTGACAAACACCACTGTAGTTTTCTGCTTTTCGTCGTCTACGATCTTGTGGTCCTTTAGGATTACAGGAGAATGCCGTATAATCTCGAACTCCTCCAAGAGACGAGACGCCGTCTGCATTCGTTCCATAAACAACGATGATTCATCGTTTACCTTTCCGACATGCCACAACCGCTTGCGTCGAATAGGATCCGCAAGCGATCCAGTGGATATCGTATATTGATATGTTTTGAACGAGCATGCATGGTGGGATGAAACGGCACGTTTCCTGTAATGGTAGGAGTCGGCGCAATTGCAAAACCCGCAAATCATCGCCGCTCATCCGATTCAAAGCGAATCCTATTTTACTCGTCGGTACCAGAATTGGTACAAAACAGTCTGTCATATCAGTACTATTCCACGGATGAGGATATCGCTTTCCTGGAATACTCGGTTGATTGGAATAGGGTAGTGACAATGATTCTTCTCCCATTTGCACAGCTATCAAAGCAGCCGGCGCAATCGCGTACGCTTGTGCCACCATTCCACTGGCGTGAACTCCTTGTCGGTCCGACTGCAACCTTCCACAATCACACAATCCGGATTGAGATTACCGAATATCTTGGCGAGTTTCTTTTTCAATTCGCCTTGTACCGATCGTTGACTCTTGTTGGCGGCACTCCAGCCGGTGTAGTGTGACCCGTCGTATCCAATGTTCAATAAGATGGAGGTTGTTACGAGTTTGGCTGGTTCGTGATCAACAAGTTTATTAGATGTTGTCGTTTTGGGCGGCTGTAATGGATGATTATTCTCGGCTCCAATCACAAGTGCCGATGCTTGTTCGCCGAGCAGACAACACAACGATAGAATAAAAACAGGCGACAGTAAAGGAATCGCAATGGGAAACTGCAAAAGTTGAAATCATAATTCATTTTCCATTCTATCTATTTGAGCAAATGATAATAAAGAAAGTGATAACGCACATGCCAACGACGAATGAACGAACGAATGAATGCAGAAAACGAAAATGTGAACGGTGCACATCAAAAAATTTATTGGGTCACGCATTCACAATGCGGTCTATGGCCAGACGCTTGACAGTGAGTCGAGTCATGGTCTCGCACGACCGCACGATGCATTCAGAAGTCATTCCAGCACTACCAGTACACACAAGACCAAAGACTATACTATTCACCTGACGGGCGTTCGACTGTGACTTTTCATTTAAAGGTAAGATATTCCGTTGAACTTTATTTAGCTCCTGAAGTACACTTTTGTAAAGACTAAAATTTCGAATAGGAAATGTGTGTTCCTGTAGACTTTAGTAGAAATCCTACGGAAAGCATTGGACCAAGTCATCTCTTGGATCCGCCCGCCCGAGCAAGATCTCCTGCGGATGGGACTGTGACAAAAGAGTACTCGATGCGCTGCATGACCGCGGAGAGGCATTGATCTCCTTGTTGACAGACAAGTGCTGCATTGCATTTGATTTGTTGTCTATTTATTAGTATTCATTCTATTATTTACGCTTTGCAACCATGGCTGATCAATTGACCGAAGAGCAGATTGCTGAATTCAAGGAAGCGTTCTCCTTGTTTGACAAGGACGGAGATGGTAAGGCAATGCGTTGCGTTGCAATGCGATGCGATGCGATGTGACTTTTGTGTCGTCGCGACGGAGTGTTGCTGCTGTGGGAAGACAATCGAAACAGGAGAATCGCGTCTTTTGTGCTTGTGAATCCATGTAAATTAGCCGCATTGTCGTTCGTAGTTCATGAGAATGCGCACCACGAGTCAGTCATTCGTCATTCAGTCTATTTCTTCGTCTTTCTCTTCACTTCATACCGACTATATCTTCTCATTTCTCACATTACATTACACTTACCACTACTTACACCAGGCACCATCACAACCAAGGAGCTTGGAACTGTCATGCGATCGCTGGGTCAGAACCCTACGGAGGCCGAGTTGATGGACATGATTCAAGAGGTACGTGTGCTCCTTTGTCGCGCAGTACATTGAAGAATTGATCAATTTCTTTGCAAGCGAATACATGCTCACGAATACGTTTCACCTTGCTTTCCTGCAGATCGACGCCGATGGCAGTGGCACAATCGATTTCCCGAGTTCCTTACCATGATGGCACGAAAGATGAAGGATACGGATTCGGAAGAAGAGATCCTAGAAGGTACGTGCGTTATTGTTATTCTATCGCCTCATTGCTATTTATTATTACTCGATAGAACAAGAGCTAACATTTTGATTTCTTTTCTTTTACTTCTTTTTACAGCTTTCAAGGTATGAAATTATTTCAGCAGTGTTTCAATCCTTTGATATCTTTCGGCTTTGGCGTTTGCGAAACATTCCTTTACATTCACTCACCCTTTTCCTCTCTGCAACTTTTAATCACTGCAATCGATAGGTTTTCGACAAGGGTACGTTTATCAATTGCTCTCATTTGTCAAATCTCTCATAATGGATTCTTCTCTAATCCTCGTGTCCCCTTTTCAGACGGAAATGGTTTCATCTCAGCTGCGGAGCTTCGTCACATCATGACCAACCTTGGAGAGAAGCTGACGGATGAGGAAGTCGATGAAATGATCCGTGAAGCTGACATTGATGGAGATGGTCAGATCAACTACGAAGAATTCGTCAAGATGATGATGTCCAAGTAAACAAGAAGAAGAAGTTGTACTTGCGCGCTCTAAAGACATGAGTTGATGCACGATAAGTTACGCCTTCAATCGTATTTATTTAATCTTCGTAGTTGTGACGCGTCCTGTGATTAGATCTTAGTTTGTTTGTTTTGTCTAGTAACTATTTCAGCGAATAGTGCCAAAAACAGATAGGAGGCTCACAAAAGATTGCTCCATAGAATCGATTGTAGCTGTCCATAAAAGCTTGCTCTAGAGGCTTTATATGCTACGTATCCAACCTTCGACATGAAGCTCATTCAAAAGGACATCACTTTGTTACGCTTCGTTTGCTCCGGAGAACCTTTGCAGTAACGTTACAGTCACAGTCGTTGATCACAACATGGATTTCCCTACCATTCGGACCGAGAAACGCTTCCTCCCTGGTTGCCGGAACTGGAGTACCTTTTCTGGCTTTTTCACACTTTGGATTGCAACACATAAAGACAGCTTCTGCGCTCTTTTGCGCCAAGCGCTCATAACGATACACAGTAATATCGTGTTCGTTAGATCCACCCGCCGACCACGATACACATTCATTCGCTTTACCAAGAACAACTTCCGTCACTTCGTAAAACGAGGCGTCCTCGTTACAAACCATATTGTGGCGCCCTCGAAGTTTGGTACACTCTGAATAAGAAAGCGGGAGGCCCAGCAAAGGGTGGAGTGTGGCAAGCACGGATCCAGGTTTCATGTCCGCAAATGAAGAGGCAACGAAAGTGTCCAGAAAGGGCTTTTCTTCGCTCAAACCGCATCTGTCAGCAAAACACCGTTGAAGTTGTTCGCCAGGGCCTTCATGCTTCCACTCCCTGTTGCCTTGTACATTGATAGAAAATCATGGTGCGCTTGGTCTTCGAGTCGGCCGCGACGCAGGGATATACTTCCTACTCTAGGGGCTTTACCATCTTTCAAGACACTCATGGTGGATGATAGCTGTTCTTCAAGATTTCTCTGGAACTTAAGCGCGACCTCATTGCGACGTTCAACTAACTCGACGCCGCGACTTTCGCACCCCACAGTACAGGCTGCCTGAATAACACTGTTGCCAATTCCATGGCCGAAATCCACAAAGACATCATCTTCCCCAGGTTCAGAACCTCGCGAAAACGATATCAGTCGCATTTATCAGCAAACGGCCGTACTGAGCGTATTTTTGATAGTGGCTATCTTCAGGGGCAACAAAGTTGTTGGCGGCTCTAACACGTGGTCCATTTTCGATGGCCTTGGCCGACTCGCCTGAAATTTTCATTTCCTCCCACGTATCTGTAAATTCTTCAAGTGTCAATGGTCGACTGGTAATCTGGGAAGGAAGAGAGGGTTAGAATTCAACTCAGGATAGAATCAACATGTAATGACTGATACGCACCAGCGAATCCTCCGGGTTTTCAGGGAACGAGACATCAGAACCTGTATCTGATGAGTTCCTCTCGATCAGCTGGCGGGGTTCATCCGCTTTGTCGTTCAGATGCGTTGTCACAGCTAAAGGATTATCTTTTGCGAGTCGTAAACTGCCAACTCCTTAAACAGAGTGGAAGCGGCGACGTTATTAACCGAATACTCTCGAGTTCGCAGAGCATGGGGCATCAGAGCTTGAGTCTGATGATTCAGTGCATGAATCGCAAGGTCGACTGCTGAAACGCATCCATTTCTGTGACCGTTTCTTTCCAGCGAAAGGCTCTAGTGCCCGAGCATCCATCAGAGAGCCACTGAGTGCCGACTCCTTTCGAGCAGAAGAAGCAAGAACTTTACGAGCCGAATTATTTTCCAAGCTCGCCGAGAATGGGATATTAGAGCATGACTCTGGCGATTTTGCATGTGAGTTGCAAGGGCCACTCTCTGATAGCGACCGTTTCTTCCGCTGTCTTGCTTTGTCGTGAAGAGGCATCGTCCCAGTTGGTGAATGATCTTCCTGAGAATTCACCTCGTCCTCACTACGAGTATGTGTCGACTTCTTTCGTGCAGGAGAAGCAAAAGAGTTGTAGGGTACAATCTCTAACAGTATCCGTTTCTTCCGTCGTTGTTTCACTTTGTCGCATGGCGAAAACCAGCTGCAGAATCATCTGAAGGAGCATCGACTGCCTCGCCAACGTTGGCTGATCCCTGTGGAGTAGCCGATGACTTGTCTTTATATCCTTTGCGGAACGGATTAGAAGCAGCGACAGAAGCAGCTGACGAATCCTCCAAGTTTTCCGACGACGATACATCCGAAAATGGCGTGCAAATATGAGGAGCAGATGATTCTCCTCTGCGTTAAAATTCATCGCATCACCATTCGCCGTCGACGACGTTCGAGTCAAATCATTATTATTTCGTGACGACGAGTCCTCCGTGTTGTTAGAGGAAACGGTGTCGATTGAAGAGCGACCAAGATGAACAGCAGTTGGTACCTGACTTCTGCGAGGAGATTGTTGAATCTTTTGTTGAGCAGCAGTCCGATTCTTTGTGGCTGGCGAATCCTTCATGCGCGAGTTCAGCAATGCAGTGTCAACCGCCTTTTCCTCTTTCAAGAAAACAACTGAAGAATCTTCCGACGGGTAGCCTGTTGAAGCGATTGAAGCATCATCATCGTGTGCGTGGCCATCTATTCCCTTGTTCAACGCCGAGTCCATCGAATCAACAGAAGAATCGTCTGTTTGATATACTTTCGCTTTCGCCTTAACTACTCCCTTTAGAAGCTGGACCGATGTATCATCCGAGTCGTCTGTCGAATCAGATTCGCGCGTTTGATTCGGTAATAGCAGTCTAGACCCGTGATCGAATTGGTCCCTCGGTCTGCGATCGCAGGAGTTGTTGTCACGGCAATTCGGTTTTTATTTTCAAGCTGTGTCTTTCCGAAACCGAGCTATTTGCTAAATTATTTCCTCCCGTAAGTCCCCAGACGAATCATCTTCCAAGGAAATGGGATTTTGTCTCGTCGGGTCAACTCTATGGCATTGTTGTTTGGACATGAACCTTTCTTTGCAGATCGAGGGTCGACGCTGGAAGCACTCCCATCATTCGCAGCTTTGCGGGTCTTCTTGATGGGCGTTTCACCTTCCGGGGTCACCATGGGAAGATTCGGGCGATCGCTGCGATGCGCAAAAGGGGTTTGCGCAGGTCGAACCGACAAATGCTGGTCGCTGTTCACCTCCTCGTCAGCCGTTGAGGCTTGATCGATAGCACAAGCTTTCTCTTGAGCATGAAAGCGCTCTTTCTTGTCGTTCAGCGTCTCGAGAAGTCGCTCGCCGCCTGCGTCGTTCGAATGATAAGCATTTAGTAAACGCCCTGCGGTAATACCGCTGTCGTTTGGCTTTGAGACGGAGTTTGTCATGATGTCCATCCATTGTGTCAGTAAGCTTTCGGGTGGATTCGCCGTGCGATTCAATTTCATTGTAAATAAGAATATTTACGATAGATTATAATAATTCAGTGATGCCTCGCTTGAAGTAAACGAGAAAGGATTGATTGTAATTATTTTATTGATCGACAGACACAGCGGATCGAGTTTTTGAGTTGTGAGAGATGCGGACGAGCGCAAAAAAGCAAAACGGCGCGGACGCACTTTTCGCGGCGAGGACAAAAACAGACAACAAGCTCTTGCGTCGCGACGAGCGGCGTATGGACTATAAATGGGAGCGATCATCTTACCGCAAAGGCCACTAGGAGCCAAGCAGGTCGAATAGCATCTAGCTTACTATTCCCTGGGAACAGGAATAGTGCGAGCACTCTCTCGATAATGTAATACCGATTCTTCGTACTTCTGAATTCTATTGTAGATAGACAGCTACTTTAGTCTTGCAACTAGCTGTGCTGGAAAAAAAGCATCGCGTCCTGAAAAATAGAATGGCGTACGATATATCCTACGGCGCCTACGGGCAAGATTAATCAGCTCTAGAATGACGCGAGTAACATTTGAATACTGTTCAATTAGTCCGAGTTTGAGCCCCGCGCGCCCCCGGACAGACATTGTGCCACCTCCACAGTCACAGCGATTCATGATAAAACGAATTTCCGTGCCATTTGGAGTGGAGAACGGTTTCTCTATCACTGCCGGTATCGGAATCGCTTTGATAGCTTTCTCGCAATTTGGGTTATCACACAAAAGACGGCGTCTTGGATCCCCTCCTCCTGCTGCAAACGCTCATACCGGTAAACTTTAATACCGTGTCGGTTAGATCCATTGGCCGACCACGATACACATTCATTTGCCGGACCAAGAACATCTGTCGTCACTTCGTAGAACGAGGCGTTCTTATTACATATCAGTTTGTGTCGCATTCGAAGTTCGGTAATGTACGAAAACGATGCGGGAGGCCCGACAAGGGATGGAAGGAAAGGAGCACGGAACCAGGTATCGCGTTTGCGAATATAGTTGCAATAAATTCGTCCAAAAAGTGCTCCTGTTTGTTCGAAGCGCCGCGTTCGGCAAAAACACCATTGAAATTATTCGCAAGAATCTTTGCAACGCGTCCAATCCCTTCGGCCGTGTATCCTGAAAGAAAAGCTCGATGAATCGGGTCTTCGAGTCTGCCACGACGCAGAGATACCTTTCCAACTCTCTGGGATGGACGACCACCGGAGAAGCGCAGGTTGGATACCTGGCTACGAAAATTCCTCATATAGTACATGGCGACTTTGTGGCGATCCGCAACTAGCTCAATGCCACGGCTCTCACACCCGATAGTGTACGCTGCCTGCAGCACACTATTTCCGATCCCGTGTCCGATATCAACAAATATATCACCTTTCTTCAGGTCCAGAATGCCAAAGGAGCGGTCAGTCGCATCGGTCAGCAACCGCCCGTACTGAGCACTTTCTTGTTCGTGGCTTTCCTCAACAGCCCTGTTGGCTGCTCGAATGAGGGCCCTTCCTCCGTTTCCTCCATCGTCTCCTCAAAAAATTCTCCGCACTCTTGCAGAATTTCTTGTAATTTTCCAGTGTGAATGGGCCCTGGGGAAAAGTGGTTATTCAGTATCCGAAGAAAATATGCGAGGAAAATCAAACAGATATGTACCTTTCGGGTGACAGCCTGCGGAGGACGAATGATAACTTGCTGGGCTTCATCATATTTGTACCGTTGAGCAGAGTGCTCAATTGGCTCAGTCGTTTCCTCCTCTGAGCGCGATGTTGGGTTGCGCGCTAGAGATCTGATACTTTTAAGTAATTTCTTGCGGATCTGACAGAGAACTGGTTCGCTGGTAGATTTATCACCTGCCTTGCCAGGGAAAAGACTGAGGGGTCCGGATGAACCAGCCCACGAATTTGCGAAGGGTAATCTGGCTCTTGACCTCTCTTGTTCGTTGGAGCGGGATCAGGGTTGTTGGTAGTGAATGTTGGCCGTCGTGCGAGACGACGGTTGGCAATCACATGCTCTGGTCGCCTGAGTCGCGGACGTTGACGACGTGCACGTACACGTACACTAGCAACAGGAGGCCCTGCCTGTGACTCTGCATATGGCAGCACTTTGTCCTGCAAGGTTTCGTTATTCCCAGATTCTTGTCGACCTTCATGAACAGATGAACTCACCGAGCCTATTGAATGAGTGCCATTATTGGTAAGCCGACCGAGACTATCAACGTCGTTTTCTTCATTCGTCAAATCTGGGAGACCGCCAGCGATTGCTGCGCTGCTGCTGGCTGCGGGCGGCTCCAGGGCCGCTACAGTGCCCAAAGGCTTTATCTCTAACAAAAACTCAATAGACGATTCGACGGAGTTTTCGGATGCATCCGACAATCGGCTTGCATTCTCATACACGGACCTCGGTCGATTGTTTGTTTCACCCACAAACACTATGGAAGAGCTCACCGAATTGCTTTCCGGAAAATTGTCATCGGGAGGGGTTTTGTGTCATTTGTCAAATCGATAACATCCTTACTGGAACAGGTGCTTTTCGTGGCAATCTTCGTCTTGACCGTCAAATCAGCCATATTGATATCAGCAGTCTCTGCAGTGGTAGCAGATTGTTGGGGAGTTGAGTCGCTGGCCGTGGTGCTCTCAGGCGACTCACAAGGTGCTTGGGCCGCAGGTGGCGACTTTCGGTTGTCCTTGATCGTCAGACTTGTGCCAGTATCACCGTCAGCAGATTGTTTTGCTTTCTTTCTGCAAGGACTTTCACCGTTCGACGAGTCTTCTTTCAAATTGCCCCGCGCAGAGTCGTTCTTTGCATTCTTAACGACCAACAGCGAGCTTCTCTTTAATACAGAATCCATCACAATCCCCAATTTTATCAAAACACCTGGTGTTTCATCCGAATGATGGCGTTTCGACATGGTTGTCGATTGAATGCGGACGTCGAGAAGAATATTCTGCCTCTATCCCGTTGAATGTAAACCAGAGAGTAATGATGCCTGCCTTTTGCTACGGAATATGAAATTGTTACTCTTTCTTGATCTCTATTCGAGAGAATCAAGAGACGAAATGAAGTGAATTGTATTCACAACGAAAACGAAAACAAAGAGATTTTGTCGAAGAGCTGTTGTTGCTTGTTGCTGTCGACAAAATAATAGAGAGGCGTCTAACGGCCGCGCTCTTTGTACTCTGTTGGCAACACTGGGTTTTGTTCAGTGTGACAATAGTACTATCTGGGGTTTGGCTATAATGCTAAATGTAGCCCCTGGCCCCTGGGTTGATCTTAGTGCTTTTTTATGCCGCAGTGGCTTGCTTGTCTTGCCGTCACTCGATTATTGTCCTATAAGGATAAGGGTGCCACATCGTTGTTATTCCGGTTCTAATCTATGCCACCTTCATCATGCGAATTTTAACTTTTGAGGAGTGCCTCAGGAGAACGCTCAACTACTAAATGCTAAGCTTGTACATCATTATAGAATATTTATATTAAACGTCAACACAGGCAACGGCTTCAGAGGAAATAGAGTTTGTTGGCGTATTTCTCGTCGTCAATAGAGCCGCCATGATCCGGCATATTCCCCGCCAGTTCGGCTAACTTGTGCGCATACTGCGTCGGGGCAGGAAGCTTCACTGGACCTGCCCAATTGGCGTAGTTGTGACACGAGGACCAAGTAAGGGATGGGATATCAACGCGGGACAAACCCGCATCACGGTGAACCGTTGTGAAGCGCACGGGCTTTGGTGTGCTAAATGGCGGAGCCCGTCCATTGATGTAAAACGTGTGGTGCCGCAAACCTTGAAAGCCTTCGACCAAAGTACCACTAGGTGCACCGAACGGTTGCGCTCCATCCATGGCAAAGAATTTGGTAGCGATACGTTTTGACAGACGACGTAAGCGAGAGGAATAGAGTCTTCGACCTTTTGGTCCCAACAACTGCACGCCCTCCAAGTCCTTTTCGAATTCCATCCATTTCATCAAAAGCGTCCGTAGCGAATGCACCCTCTCCGATTCCATCACGCCACATGACACACGACTTGGGTTTCTCGTGCATCAATTTCAAAGCAGCTTTCACCGTCTGTTCCAAACACTCATTCAGTTGATACTCCTGGCCAGCTTTTCGCACGAATGTCTTCGTGTAGGTCAAAATATCATTTTCCTTACGGACAATCTGTACAACGATTGCTGCAACGGAAGCTTTCCCAACTTTTTCTTTGGTGATCGGGTTAAAAACACGCGGGGCGTGGTACACGTCTACACCGACAAAGACCGAGGGCAAAGGAAGTTCTTTTGGTATTGCTACCCACCAGATACGAACGCCCGTCTTTTCCAATATTTGCCGCGCTACGCCTTGCAAAATAATGTTCGAACGCTTCATGTCCCGTGGCTCGTCATGCCGATATGTATTGAAATTCACAAACTTTGAAGAAGGAACGAGTACGGTGAGAAATGGACAGAGAAAACACTACAAGACGACGCGTCTGTTACTCACCTGAGAAATGAAACCGTTTTGTGCCAGAATCATCTTCACGACAGGATAATCGGGGTCCATAGAGCCACGGGGCTTGGTGAAATCGAGAATAAACGCGTTTGCAGGTATTTTACCTGAGAAGTGCTTTTGCACCGTGCCATGGTGGCTTTTATTCGCGTCTGAAATGGTTTGCGTTAGAATCGAGTTGAATAATACGAGGCATGCCAATTCAAGAGTACTCACCGACTTTACGACTTCGTATGGGTTAGTGCCGAGACGGAATTTGGCATTGTGTCCATTCACTAGATTGCGAATGCGATCATAAGTGTCCTTGTATCCACCTCCCTCTCGATCAAAAAACGAACTACACACGAGAATGACATTGAGTGTAGTCGCATGCGAAGCATTGACATTGAAATGCGCTTTGCTCAGCACAGGCGCCCAGTTTTCTGCCTTTTCCTTGGGAACCGACACCCCGGCCGCAATGATCGAAGGACAGGCATGACTTTGCAGGTGGCGTTGATAGTACTTTGCAACGAAATCCCCAAAGCCGGCAAAGCCCGCCGGCACCTCTAGAAGCTTGTGCTCCGGGAATAAGATAATCCCGAATGAGGTCAATCGCTTTGTTTCTTTCTTCAGGGTTAAATCCAGCAATCATCGGAAGTTTTTCTTTCACCTGAGGGTCGAGCTCATTTCCTGTCACTAGCTCAGCGGGCAGATAGATATTACTCTTGTTCCGACCCTGTACGACGACCATGGGTCTTGCGCTGGGAAATTTGAGTTTCGTGTTCTTCCGCGTAGCAAAATACTGCGTATGGGATGTATTTGTTCCTGGAATCATCAACGAGTCTGGACTTTGGTCAAACAAGAGATCCACGACAGGGTAGCACTTCTTGTCGTAGGTCGCAATGACCGTCTCCCCGATCCAAGTGCGCTTGGCACCCTCAATCTCATTTCGAGACAAGTTGCTATTCTGAGAATAAGTGCCCTTGTAAATGGCATCGAGTAATGTAGCCGTGCGAATCACTTTGGCGCGAAGATCAATCGTCAACGTGAGACGAGCAACCGCGCTCTTCACATTGGATTGTCGAAGCAAGTTGAAATTGCATCGATAAGCTTTGTAGATTTTCACGCCGAGCGACTTTCCGTCTCGATCCTTGGGCTCGGTAAACGATTTCGGATCAATAAACTCGCCCCCAACGCGCCAAGCGCTCTTGGAGTGCGCCTTCCAAGGCCACGTTAGCAAACATTTCGAATTCTGCTACCGACGCAGGCTCGGAGGAAGACGTCTCGTCTCGATAGACTGGCTGGTGTCCCTTTTGACGACTAAGAATATAGACAAATGAGTCCGTGTTTGTGTTATTTCCTCCTCAAAATAGCGAAATAACAAGAAGAACATGTAGAACGTACCAATGTTGCAAGAGCGCAAGCTCATCACGAAAGACTTGTGTACAATCCGCACATCTCAAATCCGCCAAGACCACATTTTCCTCTGCAGGATTCCATGCTACCGACAATTCCTTGGGCGCCGACGACTTTTTCATATGCACGATACGCAGAGTATCTCCGTTCGTGGTCGAGCCGTCACATAGAGTGAGCGGCAACATGTCTTGTGTCAATCCAGGAATGTCACGACCCGACAAGAAAGTGGAATTTTGAAAAATACTGTCGCAAAAGAAGAATGGGAACACTTGTGTTTGTGAGAGTGTGCACAATAAACACCAATAACAACACTATATCAGTACTAGCTAGCAAATACGTACCAACGCGCTTCAAATCTTTCACCTGTTGCGGCGAAAGCTGCCTTGCTATAAAATTATCCCAAAATCCACTTTGAAAGAGCTGAAACCGCCGAGAACGCCCATCAATCAATTTATTATTCTTGTCGCGGCACTCAAGACTAAACATCCAAAAGGAAAAGTTGGGCGAGACTTGTGCTGCAAGTTAAGAGAAGAAAAGAAGGACATCGCGTTTTGAGAAGAAGAAACGCTGATTATGCTCTTTTCAAAAAACTGATAAGCTTAAACTTACCTGCCAAGAGATTCGTACGACACAACGTCAACTGCGAGAAATCCGGTCCTCGTCCTCGGCCTTCGCGTCCTCCGCCTCTACTACCGCCGCCTCGAAAGTCACGCCCTCCTCCTCCTCCTCCTCGACTTTCTCTACCTCCATAGCCTTCTCTTCCTCCACGACTCTCACGTCCACGTCCTCCTCGGTCTCTGTTGTTTCAAAGCAAAGGAAAGAATGAATCAGACGTGTTCGACATTGATATTATAATGAAGAGAGACGCAATCTATACGATTACGATTGCACACAGCGAGAAACCTTTCACAAAACGCACTCTCTTCCGGCGCCTCTGCCTCCCCGTCCTCTACCGCGATTCATTCTCGAACGTTCACAAAACCTTTCTACTACTGTAAAGCTTAAATCAAATGAAAACGAAAACGAACACGCAAGCAAAACGAATTTCTTTCTGTTGTTTTTCCGTTTTGTTTTTTTTGCCGCAAAAGCAGAGCTGCGATAGTGCTGAGAGTGCTGAGTGAGACATCTCAATCTGTACATAACGTGTCAGGTACCGCTACGAATCTACAGAGACACGAACGTGTTTCGCAAAAATTCAGCCTCCAATAAAAAACGCGCCTCTATTATTCATTCGTTGCGACATTATTTTTTACTGCGTCGTTGTCGACGAAGTGTGTTGCCGATGAATGAATGAGAGGAAGTCGAACAGGATTTGTGTGTGTCTTTTTTTGTCCTTGAGAGAACGAGAACTCTCCTTCATGAGAAGTTCCTTGCTCTCGCAGGAAAAGAACCGCACGTAGGATCATAATGTCACGAATGAAAATTCACTTCGTTCAATTGCTGTGATTCTGTCTCTCTCCGCTTGTCATTATTATTTCAAGAGGCGATAGCTCAAGCAACACAAGCTTCGATTGTCTACTTTCTATTTTAAAATAGGAAAAGCAAGTCGTCGAAGGATATAAGGAGTTTCTCTGCTCACTCTCCGCGCGCAAGCACTATTATTATACAATTCATAACATTCCACAAAATGTCTCAAAATTCGATACCGAATCAACAGCTTGATGATGTTCGTCAGTTCCTGTTTGAATCCTCCGTGACGCCGCAGGACGTTGCACAAGTTCGAGAAAGTGTCGAAAATAACTTACGCAAAGTTCTGCAAATGATGAAAGAAAAGCTTCTCCTCGCCGCAGAGCAAGAAACACGCAAAAGCCGCGGACGACGCGAACCACAAGGACGATAAGCTCATTGATTCTTTATCCTCAACGTCAACAACACACGATCCCGATCCTATCAACGCATTCTATTCGAACGTGCCAAGCAAGAGAATATTATAGTCCATTTGGGAACTGGGAACCGGCAAGACATGGATTGCCCTGTTGTTGTTGCAACATTATGCTTCCAAACAACAACCCATGGTATTCTTGGTGCCCAGTGTAGCACTCGCAGTGCAGCAGCATGCCGTTTTGAGTGTGCATTTGGAGCATGTGCAATTGGCGTGTGCGTATACACTGCACAGTGTCGCGGCGGAACGCGCATCCAACTATGTGCTAGTGGCGCACACGGAGCGTATTTGGATTTGTTGCGTCATTATCCCGATCAGTATTCGTTCCTACAAGTCAGTTTATTGATTTTGGATGAGTGTCATCATTGCATTGGGAATTGCCGTATGCGACTATCATGCGTGATTATTATCATACCGCACAGCAGAAGCCGCGTGTGTTGGGATTGACGGCGTCGCCGCTCATTGCCGTCAAAGTCAATCACAGTGAAGAACAATTGACGCAATTGTTGGCACAACTGGAAGTCAATATGGATGCCAAGATTGTGGCGCCTCCGGCAAATGATCAAGATAGTCGATTTCATGAACAGGAATGTTCGAACATTGCATCTCGTATCACATGAGTACAAACATGACTGCATCCTTGCCTCGCATTCCATCGGACCACTTGCACCCGTCTCGACTCAAAGAATTCCGACAATTGGAGCAACTGGAACTAGATTTTAGATTTGGGTCCCTTGCCGGTCGTTTGGTATTGTCAGTCACTCCAATTGAAGCGCCAATCAGTATCAACACGAAACGAAAGACCAATTTCAAAAGGCACAGCAGTATTTGGAGATAGTGGCATCGTATACTCATTTGGATGGAACCAGTCACAAGTTTCAATGTTTGGAAAGTTTGTTGGGACAGGAGTTGTCTCGCAGCAAGCATGCGGTGGGGTTGTGTTTGTCCAGCCGAATCACGGCCTGCGCTTTGCAACATTATTTCCGTCGGCGAAACAAGATCAGCAAGAATGATAATGATTCGAAGCGATTGCACCGCAAGAAAACAATTCAAAATGGGATGGCCAATTCGCTGGATGCGAAGATGATAAAATGGCGAGTGCTGGAGTCTATGAACCTTCCTCTCCACCGCAGTCCTTGATCCGATGTTGTAGTATGATTCGGAAAACCACAGGAGTCAAATGTACCGCGTCGGTGCTGCTCTATCACAAGACGAGCTGAATCAACAAAGCGCACTAATGAAGGAAGAGGAAAACAATATTCGTGCAACGCTGGATGGACTACAAAAGGCACATTCAATGTATTGATTGCAACGTCGGTCGTGGAAGAAGGTGTCGATTTGCAAGCATGCTCGATTGTCATTGCGTTCGATGAGCTCACTACAATCAAAAGCTACATTCAAATGAAAGGACGAGCCAGACAGAAAAGCGCTAAATTCTATTCTACTTCTTTGTCAATGATCAAGTCAAGGGACTGAACACGACCCAAGCGAGCCAATTGGAGAAGCGGATTGACAATGCGGTGGCTGGTGAAAGTCGAAAAGCAAGCAAAGTTGTTCGAGGCACTTTGGCCGGTGTGGCGTGCCTGGATGTGACACAAGACCAAGAGCTTACAGAAGAGGAGCTAGCTGTGCTTAGATCTGGAAGCTTCAAGGCGGAACTTGGTGCAGTCTTTTGAATTCTGCAAAGTCTTTGTTGTATCGATTTGCTTTGAGCCAACCAATCGACTGGGTTACACGATCATCGGCCGCCTTGCAATCGTATTTGCCCTTCTTTGATGAGGAGTGTCACCTGCTCACGCTACCCGCATACTGTGGAGCTGGAAATGGTTTGAGGTCGATCTCTTCCCGGATCAGTTTATCACATGCCAAAAAAGGATAAGCAAAAGATGCTAGCATTGATAGCCTGCGTTCGGCTGTACCAGAATGGGCTACTGTCTCAGCGCTTACTGCCGTTTTCGTTGAGAACGGAGCTCCGCCAGAAAATTTTGTCGTTTGTGAAACCAGCTCCGACAAGAATGTGGCGACTACTCCAAAGGTTTTTCCGATTTTGCCCTTGACCGACCAAACGACTTGTTTCACGTACACTTGGTGCATGGAAGGAGAAAGAGTCGAAGAAACTCGGAGAGCGCTTCGGCAGTATCGGTAGGACCTTAGTCGTGGTATCCTTTCAGCAGCTGTTCGAGTCAAATGACACTCGCCCGTCATGCCTCATGATCATCCACAGTTTGGTCCTCTGACTTGCTATTTGAAGAAAGAGGCAACAGTGCAGTGTATAAAAGTCAAGTGGCACTCTAGCGTGAATTTTTCGTTACTCTCTTCAATGCGCTGGAAAAGCGTACCAAGGACGGAGTTTTGAACTTGAAATGTCAACGATTCAATCATTACTCCTTCTTATGTGGTCGGCTGTGTCGATTGTCAGCAAAGGTTCGATTGGGTGTACATGCAAAAGATTATTGACGAAAGCAAGCGCAGTGTAGCCGAATTGAAAGTAGCGGCACAGCAAGCATCCAGCACGCAGCCGTTGACTTCTCCTCGCCTTTGGACGCCGGAGAATGATCCTATGAGCGTCTTTGTGGTTTATGGCGGCGGATTTCAAGAGAACGATGGAACATCCGATGATCCCAAAACATTGCTTCTTTGTCAAAACTGCTGGCACCTTCCCATTACGATTTTGCATCACGAAAATGGTTCACAACAGGGAGCGGTTGAGACGGATAAGTTTCATTCCAAAGTCCCCATCTGTCCCTTTCTAAAAACACGACTACTCCCAAAGGCAATCTTCCGTGAAGCCCCATTGGCAGATGCTGCATTGTATTTTGAATCGTTGTTGTTACCTCAAGGATTGTACTCCTTGGAACGGGCGAGCAGACAACGCGAGCCTTTCTAGAACATTGTCGTACACATGCTCCATACTTGGCCCAGTGCTTAGAGCAGCACAGTACCGATGCGAAATCGCGACTCTGTTGACAGCTGCCAGTTGTGTCGGCGAAGAGAACTATGAGCGTTGGGAATGGCTCGGTGACGCAGTGCTACAAGTTATTTTGACCGATGTCTGTCTTCGGTCTCCAGATCTGCGACCGTGGATGCGAGGTTTCCATGAAGGAGACTTGGACGTGATTCGGTCCTCGTTGTGCTGCAATGATCGGCTGGAAGAAGCATGTGCCATGCTGTCCATGAATCGTTTCATATTCACATCGGGTCTTTCGCGTGGTCGATGGACTCCTCATGTTCTGCAATTAGTGTTCAGTGCATCACCCAACCAAAGCAGTATCATTGACAAACCACCCAAAGGCAAAGTATTGGCGATATAATGGAGGCTTTACTCGGCTGGGTGTATCTGCGTTGTGGTGATTACGGCTGCCGTCCAAGTGGCCGACGAACTTGGCTTGACACTGTCTTGGGATCCGGACGTGTCGTATACAGACGCCATGAGTGATACGCGGTCACCGCATGCAGGTTTAGAGCTTAGTGTGGCTCAGTGGACCGGCTATCCCAAGTTTGGCACGCCTGCGCTACTGCTCGCGCGTTACACATCCCACTTGTTTGGATGTGCACGCTCGCGTACCAACGTCTGGAATGGGTTGGGGATGCCGTTTTGTCTTTGGCAGCTCGATTATGGATTTTGAAGAATACAGCGAGAAGACCGATGTCAGGGATGAAATGTCGGTGGGACGAATGGTGACTTTGGAAGAGCAACTTCGTTTGCAATGCTAGTTTGGCATTTCTAGCGTGCCGAACGGGCTTGCATCGTCAGTTACGTCATCACGACAGCACTTTACCCGGTCGTATCGGCGTATTGGGCGAGCGTGAGTCGAGAATCAGCGGCATTTGGAGCACACATCCCGAAAGCTTTGGCGGATGTAGTGGAGGCTATCTTGGTGCCATTTTCGTGGATGGAGGTTGTGTGGCGGGTGTGCAAGCAGCACGCGAATTGTTGGTCCTTTATTCGACACAGTCGTTGGAAACGAGATCGAATCAGTCATCCTCAACAAGAATTGTTAGAACTTTTGGGAGACATGGCGAAGATATCGGTCGAATTTCGTGATACTGCTGCTGATGAAGAAGATCGAACACAGGATACTTTGGGTTTGAGTGCTGTTGCTACCATTTCATTGTGGGGTATTCCTGTCTTGATGACGTGCGTCATGGACAATCCGCCAGCAGCCACTCATCGAGCTTGTTCTTTGCTCATGTCCATTTTAGCAAACGGCAGTTCATGGATGCAGCAATTGCAAACAATACGTAACAAAACGGACGGAAGACCTAAAGAGCAAGCGACGGATTCACTCCAGCGACAAAAGAAATCCGATTGATCGTTCTGCATGCGGACGAAAAAAAGTGGCGGTGTTCTGTGTTCAGACAAAGTGACAAATAAAATAGAAGAATCATCACCGCCGCGTAGCAATTTGTTCTTTATAGTATTATTTTTTGGTTTAGTTATGTAATGAAAAGTGGAAGATAACAGTGAAAGGTGGAAAGTGAACGAAAGAAGCCTGTATGTATGTGCCCTATGAATCTTCCAACATTTTCATGTTGAAAAATCCAAGAGGGTGCCCCCGACCGTGCCGTCCACAACACCCCTTTTCAGGAAGCGTCTCATGGCACGTTCGGGAACTCCAATATCGCTATTGGACGTCAAGGAGATATCGACAAGCAATCACAAAGCCCAATATGTCTCGAAGGAGAAAGACAGGCAGTGTGGCTCTATTCTCAATGGCGGGAACCCTAAACCCCGCTTGAACCAGTCTAACACAACTTCAGCTTCATCCGCGCACACAAAGTGCACGCATCAGAGAGCCTCCCGCTGCTATGGCAATTTACTTGGGGCAGCATACATTCGACACCTCATATTCGAACTTTCCAACCCGTCCGTTTCAGAGTCTCGGGCACTTAAACGAACGAATTCGTGTGCTGGAAACCCCAGGCGGCGGACCTGTCCCTGTTATCTAACCCTGTACCCAGCCCTCGGTCATGATGGTAGTAACAGGACCCATCACGCAGCAACCATGGTACATTGTCGACCGTCTCGACGATCACTTGCTGTCTCCTTCGTCTTGCGACGAGTGAAAAAACAGGCGATCGCCGAGAAAGTGAGACGAAAGTGAAGCAAAAGTGCGAGAGGGTTGTCAAACAAAGTGCTTCTCCGAGTGACAACTCCGAGAGAAATCGCTTCCAGGACTGAAAATAGCAACGGCCATCGTGTCGATCGCCTATGTAATTCTGCTCGTCATCACTTTACTGTGCCATGAATAATGCATCCCGACGCAGAAAAAGCAAACGGCTTTTTCATAATAAATTACCAGTGAGAGCGTTGCTGGCGCGTACAGAATACTGCATTGCACAGCTGCTGCTACTCATTTTCCAGATGTTTTATTTGTTCTTCACGAGCGTCCCGGTTGATGTTGTTGTTGGAAGCCAAAAGGAAAAGTGCGCGCTGATGCGGTGAACGAAGAACGAAGACGAACGAATGACGTTTTCTGCCTACATAAGAAGCCAGTTTTGGGTATGGCTACGACACGATTCATGTACTGCGTTTAACACAAAATCAAAACGCGAGGGCAGAAAAATAAAAAACAGCAACAAAAGGTCGATGAACTCCAAAAGGCACTTTGTTGATGATAATAGACTGCTGTTATGATATCTATTATGTGATGGACGCCTGTGAACTCCCGCGATGATTGTATTATGCAAGAGCTGGACGAACCGGTTAATTTGGGTGACTTTATGACAAGAATAGTAGTTGCCCTTCTGCGATAACGGCGAGGCTCTCGCAAGTCGAGAACGCCGAGCGCGCTGTCGCTTTTAAGTTGGTTTTGAGTTTTAAAAGCAATCATCCTTGCTCGCCAGTGTAATTTCACGAGCCTCTGTCACATGCCACTAACTATACGACAATCCACGTTCGGATACCCGGTCAATCGTGACTATTGTGTTGAGTTTGAGAATGAGAAACGAATATTTCACTCACGGCGATTAGCATGATCAAAAGCTGGTGAGCTAACTCGTGTTGATGGCTTTTGAGCAAATCATTGAATAGCATCGTGTTCTGCAAGCAGTATAGAAAGCAAAACTTGAATTGATACGTGAGCATTTCTTGTCTACCAGCACTGCAACAGTCGAGTCGAGCTATTTGCAGCCTATTCCGGTACATCCGCCCAACTCTCATTAAAATCAAAGCAGGAAGGGACCCTGCACCCTGCGCTGTTGCTCGCAAATCACACGGACACCTTGTGCGAGTTTATTCATAGTGTCAATCTCAGTGATGTTGCTGTTGGACAAACAATGGAAGAAACGTCTCACCAAACTAGAGTGTCGAAACGTACAAGGGCTCAGCCTGCACGTGCTTCCAAAAAGCAGCTCGAAACTGAGACCTGCAACACCTTTTTCCTGCGTCCGCTTTGTAACGTCCTACATATAATATATTCATATTTTGATCTATAGATAATAAGGACTACAGAATCTAGCGCTTGGAATTTTGACGTTCCCACTACGTTGCAACTGCGCAAACAGCAGATTAGAATCCATCTCAGTTTTCGGAGGTGGCGTTATACGTTCTCACTGTGCATGGGCACGCACAATTGTGGAGCCCGAAACGCAACTCTGCTGCTATCGGTATGCTTTGATGCTGCAGCTTCAACGTGAAAGAACGACCTAATTTGTTCGCTTCTCAAGGAAACCTTCTTCTAATATTCCGCTAAACGATGTAGGCCGCCGATTGGCCAATACTTGCGAAGTACTGCGGAGACGCATCGGTTTCACAGGAAAGCAGTCACGGCGCAAAATCAAGTGAATATTGGATGGCAGCATTGCACGAATGCGCTCGGACAAGTCTTTGCTGTCGTTGAGATAATGAAGGCAGACGTCGCGGAGCTGTAGCAAAACCAAGCTCGCGGTTGGGTGTATTCCACCGCTCTTCTTTGTTGCTAGAAGCGTTATCATCAACCGATAAGAGACTGCTCACGTCACTGGCTGTAATATCGTCTTCTTCGATTAAATGTTGGCGTTGCGAGCAAACGATTGTCGCAATCGCAAAGCCCGCAGCAAGGGTCGAAGACGCAGAGGAACCATCGTAATTGGAATTTTCTTCCTCTGGTAAACCAAAGCAATCAGTCGCAATACTATCGAAAAAGCTTTCCTCACTTCGATTTCTTCGAGGAATATGCGGAGAGAGAATGCTTACGTCGCAAAGTGTCACAGGGCAGCGAGTACGCGGCTGGGCTACTGAAGCTACGGCGTTTCGGCATTGTCTTGGCGATCGCAAGGCGGCCGTATTCGTCACAAAGTTTTGCTTAGGAGAATTCTGCATCTCTTGAATAAGAGCAGGTTGCAAATATATTATGTTGTGAATAGCTCTTCTTGTTACTCTTTCTTGATCTCTATTCGAGAGAATCAAGAGATGTTAAATGAAGTGAATTGTATTTATCAACAATGAGATTTTGTCAAAAGATTTTGTCAAATGCGTTGCGTTGCTGTCGACAAAAGCGACGAGATGAGCAGTTTGAGGCAAGCGCTCTCTTTTATTTCTTATTTTGTTTCTGACGGCTCACCATGCTCTTTGTACTCTGTTGGCAAGACTGGGTTTTGTTTACTGTGGCAATGCTACTATCTGGGGTTTGGCTATAATGCTAAAAGTAGCCCCTTGTTTGATCCAGTGCTTTTATGCCGCAGTGGCTTGTCTTGCCGTTACGTTACCAACGCGACGAATGTTGACAATAAGAGGAAGCTATTGTTGTCTTAAAGCCAAATAGCTACTCAATGAAAGTCAACAACTCGCTTCCGAAAGCTGTCCCGAGAATCGTCCCGTCGACACAATACACACGAGATGATTAGGTGGACCGTTGATTTCAAGAAGATGTTATAAAGCGGGAATGATTCTTTAAAACTAAGATCAGAAAAAAGTGATGAAAACGACTGGTCGGAACGTGAAAAGGATAAACTTGGCTGACGGTCCAGGAGCATAGTTGCTACAGAAGGCAAGTCTCCGAGCACAAAGGACGATCTGCTGGCTGCTTCAACAAGGGTGCCTCTTCACGACCTCGGTTGTTTCGCGAACATCTGCTTCCTCACTAGCCAGCATAGCTTCAAACTCTTCTAATATGAATCCACCACCCTAGGGAACGAAAGGGTTATTGGGTATGCATGGAAAAGAATCATTGAACAATGGCCAAAGGATACGTACCGACAAACTATCACCCGCTTGAGTGAGAAAATCCATGGGTTCATGATAGGCGTCGAGCTTGTATCTCTGAGGGTGTGCTCAATGGGCTCATCCTCTTCTTTGATCGACGGATATGTAGATTGTCGCGCTATAGATCTGATGTTAATGGAATGCTTTTTACGAGTCTGACGTAGACCTAAGATCTGCGCACTCGCAGGAGCATTGTCGCATACCTTCTCCGAGAAAATATGGCTGGGTTCGGATGAGCCAACTCATAAACTTGTGATGGGCATTTGGGTAGCCTTTGTCTAGATTCCTTGATGAGCCGGTCGCCGTGCTAGGACTTGGGTCCCAGCCAAACGCCTTCTTCGCCTGCGTTTCCTTGAACTGTCCAAATTCAGTGCAAATGGCGCGTGGATGCTAGAAGGAATTGCTGCAGCGGCCGCGCAGTCCTCTCGTGATGATTTGCTGCCCGGCGACTCGAGCCACGAATGGGTAGGAGTTACAAGACTATTATTCTTGTTTTTTTGTAAACATTCCGTTGCGCGTCAAGTCAATCACTTCGGTATCTGGACCAGTCCTTGCCAATGCTTTTAGACTCCTAGAACCTCTCGCTCCATGATTCATTTTCCTATCCTTGCGACGCCGTGCACTTGATGATAGTTCTGTACTTTTATCATCCAACATCGTATTAGTTTTCGATGGCATGATCTCTTTCCGTCTTGTCCGAACGATCTCTGCTCGTTCATCCTTGCGTGTCGACATGATTTCAAACTTGTTACGAGAGATGAGGTGATGCAATAATCGAGGATGTGTCAAGTGACCTTTACTGCGGACAATGAAGATGGTAAAACACGTGTTTTTGCCCGAAATGAATTTGGTTTGCAATTAAAGAGGAATGTTATGCAGAAATTGTTCGTTGTTGACAATTATTAACATTGCCGTTCGCGATCATCATCGTCTTCCATCACAAAAAAACAAAAAATCTAAAGGGGGCGCGATATGCGCGATCAATTTCAACAGGCGACGATCTTGTCAACCGTAATCGAGATCTGAGTTTTCATCTTACCGGTTCCCCAGGTCCACGATCGTGGGTGCCCTATCTCTAGGGATCATAGATCATAGTTTAACGGTGGAGGAGACAGGCGACCCTATTTAGCGAGAAATGGGATGAGCAATAAACAATACTCTTTTCACAAGGCCTAGCAACCGAAATGGAAAGACTTGTTAGCAGGTTTCATTTACCCGCTTGTGCTTTCAAGAGCGTCAAGAGCGTAGAGCTCTATGAACTAAGATCAGACGACAGTGATGACAGCGACGACACTGAGAACGGAAAGAAAAGATTTGCTCGTGGAACAGAGACAACAAAAAGGCTTCGCAAATCCATCGGCGGAACTAGTCACGGAAAAGTCAGCGAACGACAAGTCTACGCGATGGATCAGTTCTACGGAGAAGTCCAGCCAGAGTTCATCGTCTCTTCAACTACCTTCCCGCTTCGTGTCTCCCAAGAAAGTCATTTAAAAAGAGTATCGGCGTTGATTATGATCGACTGTTACTTTCGAAAGACGGAAACAATATGCTGCTGTCCCCTTTGCTGGCCTCGTGCGAAGGCTATTGAAGCATGCTACCCAAACGGGTAAGTTCGTAACGTTCGGCAGTCCTGTAATCCAGTCTCCGTAAATACGACACCATACTGTCGTGCAGAAAATACTCTAAGCTATAGCAGTCTTTTTTGATAAGCAATCGTAACTAATTAGGTTAGGACAGTCATACCGACCAAATGCAGCTTACAAGAGAAGAAAATGCCTTGCATCACTGGGGACACTTGGCGGTTTCACGGCCTCCGTACCATTGGACGACCACTTATCCAACCAACCAGCTTGAAAAGGAACCGTTCCACTCGTACATCAACTCTAGAACAGCCACGACACAATTCAGCGCGTAATATCCGATATCATAGAGCGTAGCCAGGATAGTCTCCATTCGCGGGAAGATACCATAGATTCCATCTTCCACATACGGTCCGTACGGCTGGTGAATCAACATGGCAATGGCTATCAGAAATGCAGCAAACGATAGCGAAACAAACGCATCATGGAATTCGTTGCGCTTCGAGGTGCTGTTACTGTCGATGATGTTGTCTCCACATGCTCTCGTTCTTCGGTCCTCGGTTCGGTCTCCTTGTTCCGAAACGACAAATCACGACTATACTTTACATCACGTTTGGATAGTTTCGGTGATCGAGGACTTGCACTGGAAGGACTGTTTTCGGACACACGGTGCTCCCACATGTCAAGTGTTTTCGAACATTCAGATGATCCTCCTCTACATCCGGATTCAGGTGTGAAGAAGTTTGTGAATTGCGGTGATTTTCGGCAGCTTGCTGTTCCCACTTTTCTTTTAATTCTTTGAGCTTTCCGGGGAATCTTTGATTACTGCACCTGCAACCTCGAATGCTTCGTCTACCAAAGACGACTCGGAGGAAGTCTGTTGCGAACTTTTCTCTTTTGCTTTTCGTTCAAAGGATAATAAAGATCTCCTCGAAGACGATCTTTTGCTCTTCTTTTCACTCTTCTTACTGTCTTTCTTTTTTCTTTCTCAATAATCGGGCCATACCCACCAGCGGAGATTCCTCATCATCACTCGTTGCGGATGTTCCTGACACATTCGACGAGAACGATTCGTCAAAGAGGTATTGGTTGGGAAGGATTGTTTCTTGTTCTGCGCTTTTCATTCTTCCGAGTATTTCAAGAAGGAATATATTGATATTTTATAGTAGTTTACGACTTGAACGGCCTCGTTTTGTATTCATTCGTTCGTTCGTTCTTATTGCCGATTTCCAATGTTTCGAAATTTCATTTTGCTGCGACTCGATTTTGTTTTTTGGCGAGTTCGTCGTTCTGAATCTTTTCGAATGTCGCACAGTGTCTAAAACAACAAAAAAATGCAAGTCCTTTCATTTCAGTACCGTGAAACAGAGTCCGCGACCCAAGTTCCACGTTCAGGACTCGGGACCCGAATTGAGGCTAGAGACGGAGTGTTTTGAAGATAGTTCGTGGATATTTTGTTTAGTTGCGAATTGCGGCTAATGCCAGCTAGATTTCATTTGCTTCACTGCTGCCGATCCATATCAAAAGCCTACATGGTTTCTTTCCGATCAAAGCTAGAAGAAAAGAATAGTGCACCTGTTTTATCTTCGCAATCCTTTTGAAAATGAGACGACACCCACCAATTTTCGACTCGTATTCCACGGAAACACAACCATTTTTAGGACTAGTACGCAGATTCTTTCTCGTTCATGCAACGAAACACTCTAGAACGCTCCTCCTTGTCAACCCTTCTTGTCATTCGCAACAAGGATTCGAATTTCAACGAATGAGCATGTCGCTGCAAAATGACACGGATCGAATAGCTCTTCTACACGTTGTCCTTGAATACATTTACGAGTGCCATTCCGAGATTTCCATCAACACGAATAACATTCAATGACCAGTTCGTTTTCGACGGCTCATCCATCAGCGTCCTCCCGATCATGGCACGTTCCATAGATCTGATTGGGACTTCCCAAACAATCTTGCAACTCCAATGCCTTCACAAACCCTTGTTGCTCGTACCAAGGTACGAGTCGGCAACTGCCCTTGTCGTTGGCGACAATGACGGTACAATCTGCCCCCAACGTGTAATGAATGTATCGTAGAATGTTCATTGCCTGGATTCCCCACTGCAATCCGCGATAATCTGGATCGATCCAAACAAAAATCAATGCCATGGTTCGTATGCTGCTATCATTGTTCATCATGAAATCCAGTTGCTCGAGTGTCGTTTGTGCAAGTGGAAGCGGAGGCTTGTGTCGTAAATCCCATTCGAATCACTGGTTTCTGTGAAGCGAATTGATGCGGTAGATATGCCTCTAATACTAATTGACTGTTTCCGGAACTCCGAGGTGATACGATTTTGAAGGAGGCGGGGTCGTTGAAACGCATCACTGTGTCCCACAAGCGTTGAGCTTTGTATTGAATGCGTTCCCACTGCGGAGTATTTTCTGGAAATGTCAACTTCCATTGCAGCTGCTCAAACATTATTGTGGATGCGGACGATGCGGTTTCGGTCGTTTGCAACGACAGGCAAAGCGGATACCTTATTGATGAGACCAATGTTGCTGTTTTTGTTGTTGTTGTTCGCGTTGCGATGAACGAATTTCTGCTCGTGAATGCATGACTTGACACAGATGAACAAATCAAGAGAAGGAATGAAAAGTGAGAAAGGTTACGCATTCTATTACGAAGCATGCCGAATGAAATCAAGTTTACAATACTATCGGAATGTGCAAGATGTTGCCGCAACAATAATAAGCAGCATCGAAATTAATTCGATGCGCAAAACAACTACACATCGATTTTCTATGCGCGTCGAAAATCGCACGCATCGAAACAACAATGAGGCCTATACAAAATACCATACGCATCGAATTTCTATATGCGCAAAATAACACGGAGAACCTCTGCTACAACCAAAACAGCATGCCTCGAAACTCTATGCAAGAATAATGACATAGACGACGGCCGCCAAGGCGGAACAATGCAATAGGAAAGTTGAAGAAATACTAAGGACAAGTATTCGTCAAGTATACCAGGTAAGGCCGTTTACTATATGGCGATAGAGCTATGGCGGATACATGTTTTGCTCACGCCATTGACACGTAATTGTTTGACGGCAGCTTTATCCATATCTACACATAATTATGCGATCTTTTCTTTCATTTCTTGACCATTCGTCCCAAAAGAGTGCAAATTCCTTTTCCTCGCCGGTCAACAGCTAGTCCGCTCAAAAGACTGCCCGAAACGAATCGTGAATCAGCTTTATCCCTGCCCTGCATGATGCGACTCCTTCATAGTATTTACGACTGCTGCTCTTGCTTTTGTCGATGCTCTCTTCGCAACTGTTCCGACCGCGCCGAAATGGCTTCGGGCTTTTCTTGACTGAGATACGAATGCCCCTGTCGCCCGTCGCCCGAACGAAATACGGGCACGGCCATGATTCCAATCACAGCAGTGCTCGCGACCAGAACTTTTACCGCGTGCGGTCCTGGTATTTTATTGATAAGTCTGTCCATTCTGAATAGCGATGCGTCTATACTAGTATTTGATTCCAATAAAACGAATGATAGCAAAAGGAGGAATGTGGGCTGACGATGTTCACAATTTTTTTCTGCTTTCTTCCTTCCCTCCGCTCGTCTGTCTCCCGTCAGGGTCAGGCTCATCCCTCCACCAAGCATTCTACATTCGGGTTCTACTTCGTGTCTTCAAGTCGGCGATCGGCACTCATCAAAAGTATAGTCAAGAAATTTTTAAATAGACAGTGAACAAACATTAAGTGGGATTGTGAAATATTTAGCTAGTTGTTTAGACGGTTTGGTAGATCAGTGTCTATACTGCCGCGCAAGCCAAGCCGCAGAACAAGCCAACGAATTATTTGGGTGCCGGATCGATTTGGCAAACCGCAAAAGACACGACAGAAAAATAAATGCCTGGACCGACGACGACACCCAAAAGGAAAAACGGCGATTGTCATTCTTCTTTCATAGTGCGTCTTTCTTGATTCTTTGCTAGAGTTATCATTATTTGAAGAGAACCATGTGCTTCAATCAACCCATCTCCGGCTTTTCGCCGCCTCTTCCTACGCTATCGCTTACTGGGCCTACAAAAACATGGTGTTCGAACTGCCATTGCAATTATTTACTTTGGATTGATGGAGACGCTTCAATTCTTTCAGTACTACATTGTCGCTCGCCCGGAAGATGGTTACGCGAAATGCAGCGACCCGAACAATCAGTTCCTCACTGTCATTGGTCTGTTGCACATTTGCTTTCAGCCGTACTTTACAAGTCTTTCGTCGGCTCGCTTTCGAACATACGACATCAAGTCTCGGTTTGAAAAGGATCTTGTCTCCAAGTTGACGCTCTTTGGAGGATTCTGGCTCTTCTCCCGCTACCTCTACACCGTCATGTACCCCGATAACCCAGACATGCGTCCTCGTTCGACCGAGGCGTGTCCCAACTACGAATGGATTGTGGATGGTTACGACCCTGGTTGCAGCGCGACACTCCCAACCTTCCGGGCCACTCGTGCACCTACATTCCTGACAGTGCGACCAAACACTTGGCCTGGGCGGCTCCCATGTATCAAGCATCGTACTTTATCCCGGGTGCGTCGTTGCACACCTTCCTCATGTTTGTTCCAGGATTGTTCTGCGCCAAGTGGTGGGGTATGGCCCTTTGTTCTTTACCGGTCCTTTCTTGGCCATGGTCTTGACGGCTAGTTTGCACGAACAAGCAGCCGTGTGGTGCTATTTTAGCATCATGCAGTGCTTCTTGCTGGTCTTGATTGCCCCTGCAATGGACCCCAATCCCCCAAGAAGCTTGTTTACCCGGAACTCTTGGCGAGCCTACGCTCGAATATCAGCTTGTAGAGTCGCACAGCAACGGTCACTCGAATGGGCACTCCAACGGCAAAAGAAGAACTAAGTAGACTACTTTTACGACCTTTTGCAATTGTTGGTGAATATAAGAAGCCTCCCAGTAATTGTAATACATATTCTTACGCTATCGAAGTATTTTTCAAGTTCCTTGTCTTTGCACTTGTATTCAGCTAGATGAAACATGAAAGAAAGTCATGTTTCGAGTCTCGACGACCCTTGTAAAATAATGTAGAAGCTTGCTTAGAGCGATGACGAATGAAGAATGCGCAACAGAATCAATAATGAGGTTCCTAGTCTATAGACCTTCCATAAACTGAATGCATTTGAAGCCACGCGAGCTAGGCAAAGCCGCCGGATAGCCTTCGTTTATCACCCATGGGATTTCAACAAGATTAGTGCCGCTAAACTCCGAGCCAGCATGAACTCGCCAAGTCCGTGTTGCCTGGGTTGGACGTAAAGCATTCTACGCGACTGAAAGCCGTACAACCCACTCCTAAACTAGTGAATGTTGTCATGAATGAAAGGTTCAACTTATACCACATCCAGCGAGTGGTTGCAGATCGGGATCACTCGACTAGCATACCCACTCTCCAAAGACTCCAAAATAAATGGGGAGTTATGGTTGCAATTGCCAAATAGCGATTAAAAGGGTGATCCTTGCCTTTGTTGAGAATCTCGAAGCACCGGCGTCGGGGACTGTTATTTCTGTCTCGAACACCATACTGTCGTCTCTAGTCTCTAGTCAACGCTGGTCCTGTTCTTGCAAGATTCCCATGACAGCATGACGAAAACTAGGAATTAGGGTCAATAGACTAGAAACGCTGTTTCGTAACCTCAGAAATTTCCATAGTAATGGCAATGCCGTACCGAAAGCCGGAGGGCGACGTGCGAAGTCCGAAAGTACATCAATTTTTGAAAACTGCACCTTTTGAAAACGAGTTCCTGTTGCCAGGTCAGAGTTAAGAAGGAGGTTTGGAGAGCATACCCTAGAAAAGTAAACGGCTCTGACGTTTAGATTCGAATCTCGATGATTCTGTACTGTAAGACCATGGAACGACGTGCCGTAACAAGTTCCGAGACTCGGAGAAGGCAGACAGGTGCAATTTGCGCGCCTGTCGGCTTTCATCGTCACACACCATGCAGCCAACAGCCAAAACCAGCAGCAGCAAACGCCGAAAAAGACACAAGAAAAAATAACTTGTCATTCTTTTGAGCGGCTGCGATTATCGGCATCGTTCAAAAGAATCGTCAAGTCGAACCTTTTCTCTTATTCTTAAAAGTCATGTGCTTCAATCAACCCATCTCTGGCTTTTTCGCCGCTTCTTCCTACGCCATCGCGTATCTGGCGTACCGCAAGCTCGGCATCCGAACGGCGATCGCCATTGTGTACTTCGGATTGATGGAAACGTTGCAGTTCTTTCAATACTACGTCGTCGCTCGTCCGGAAGACGGTTACGCAAAGTGCAGCGATCCGAACAATCAGTTCCTCACTGTCATCGGTCTGTTGCACATTTGCTTTCAGCCGTACTTCACGAGTCTTGCCTCTTCCGAGTTGCGCAAGTATGACATTCGGGTTCGTTATCAGAAGGATCTCGTCACCAAACTCACCCTTTTCGGCGGCGCATGGCTCTTCTCCCGCTACCTCTACACCGTCATGTACCCCGATAACCCAGACATGCGTCCGCGTTCGACCGAGGCGTGTCCTAACTACGAGTGGATTGTTGATGGTTACGATCCTTGGTTGAAACGAGACACGCCCAACCTTCCTGGGCACTCGTGCACTTTCATTCCCGACAGTGCTACCAAACACTTGGCCTGGTCCTCCCCTTGTATCAAGCTTCTTACTTTGTTCCGGGTGCATCCCTTCACACCTTCCTCATGTTCGTCCCAGGTATCTTCTGTGATGAATGGTTGGGTATGTTTGTTTTGTTCTTGACAGGCCCTTTGTTGGCCATGTTCCTTACGGCCAGTTTGCACGAACAAGCTGCCGTGTGGTGCTATTTCAGCATCATGCAGTGTTTCTTGCTCGTTCTGTTGCCGCCGGTCATTGACTGCACGATTCCGAAGAAGTTGATTTACCCCGGAACTCTTGGCGAGCCTACGCTCGAGTACGAGCTTGTTGAGTCCCATAGCAATGGCAAAGCGAATGGCCATTCGAATGGTCACTCCAACGGCAAGAAGAAAACTAACATTAATGTAACTGGAATGTACAGTAAACACAAGATAAATGGAGTTAACTGTACGGGGTATGCATTTTTTGTGCAGCTATGTATTGAATTCCTACCATCCATCTACCGGTGGCCTCTAGCCTACCTCTCTTCCATCATTATGTCGTGATTCAACTCCCAGTTTTCAACCTGTGCTTTCAACAAAGAGATAATAGGAGGAGGAGGAGACAGCCGAGAAAGACACTCATGGAGTTGCTGGAGCGAACGACGGAATTGAAGTCATTAGAAAAAGGCTGAGTTGCGGGAGGACTCGAAAAGAATTGGTGCTCGCCTGAATAGTAACTCAATAATTATAAGGAGTATAGATTGGCACATGGTTCATGGTATACTGCATATAAACTATACACGACATTCTAAACTAGAAGCAAATCACGTCTCTATGTCAATGATTTTTTACGACCTCTTTTCACAGCACGAGATGGCTGAATCCTTCGCTGCCTTTTCGGGGAGAAGCATCTTCATAATCTGCCGACTGAATCAGTTCAATCAAAACATCGATATGACTGGACAATAAACGAGCAAAGCGCTGAAAATCATTCGATGCCATCGATCCGGTGTTTGCTTCGTCACAAGACCTGCCGATCCCTGATAGAAACGGTTCACAGAATATAGCCTATCAATAGAGCCCCCGTCGGAATATATGTCTCCTTTGTAGTCTGTCACCGAGATGTTTCGGTTGTGAGTAAGCAGCCGCTGAAGAAGGGAGAAAAAGTACCAAAATGTCCATCAGGAACTTTCAATTCGATGAAGCGAAGTGCTTTGTGGTCTTTTGAACCTTCAAACAATGCCTCCAAGTATGATTCCCAACAAAACACCGAAAACTGCGCTCACTCAAGCAAAGACTTTTAAATTGCGGTTTGCAAGCAAGGCGCGGATAATTTCTTGTACAGCGGAATCAGATAGAACCAAGTTGTCGCCAGCAACTCCAACGCGCAGCTCCTCAAAATGTCCCATCTTAGCCAAACGTCGAAAAACGGAACCAGCAGATCTGTATGAAACTCTATAGGATCACAGCCTATCCAGAAACTGAGTTCGCTGGCTACAATGTTCTGGGCCTGCAAATCAGTAGGCAAGGTTTTGGGATACAGAATTTTGACAGTCGAGCGACTTGACTCGTGCCGAAAACAAAAGAGGAACAAGCTCTCTGCTGTCCACGAAAGATAAGCCCAGATGTTCCATCACACCCAGCTTCAGTAGGCGTTTCAGATTTGTCATCGCTCAGCGGTAAATTGCCGATAGTCCCTTTATTCTTGATGTCCATTGCCCCTTGCCCCAGAGGATGATCTGCGGTCGCGGAGAGTAGAAAAGGCCTCACCGTCATCTTGGAATGAGAATAGATCGACGGGATGTCTATGTGTTGCCAAAACGATGGACTGTTCTGTACTCAAAGTCACATCGCAAAAGCGCAGAAAGCGCGACGGATCAACCTGAAATAAATGTTCGATACACTGAGTTCCGGCAGCCGAGAAATCGTTTTCGATGCCCGAGACATATAAACCAGTGTTCTCTGTCTTGTCCTCCGAATTCAAAAGAAAGAATGCGGCCGTTTCTGCCATAGCCTTTGCTCTTTTCTCGTTCGACATGTCCTTGTTCGCAGTGATGCGTATTTTGGGCCCCGTGAATGGGTCACCGAACTCCAACATCAACCCAGTTTCAATCCTCCGGCTCGCCGAGAGTATCCTTGGGTGCTACATGATAGATAAGAGGGGTAGGAGAAGAAACATGCAAGCAAAGCAAAGAGACAAAGGCTGATAACTAGAAGAATGATGGCAGGTTATGTTGCGTGTCATTACTAGACTGTTCTTAGGCAGCGTCGTATCTGGCTGCGGCTTTTCCCACACTAACATAAAATGTACAAATGATGTCGCACAGAACATACCCGTTGACACACGTACCATTGCTAGGACGAGCAGACGAGCATGCATGGCGAAGAATTCCTAGATAATGAATAGTCCAATAACCTCACCCCGTCGTATTGCGCTGGATGTGCGACATGTATCACGTTATAGTTCAGCTCACATTTGAAGCAGCGCAGTTGTATAACCGCTTGCAGTAACCGTTGCAGCAGCTGGCTGTTCTTTCTAGCATTTCACAGCACCTTCATTATGCTGGAATCGAGTATTTACTCACTGCTCATACAGCGGTCCCGGCATTCTTGTTGAAGCACCTATTTTTGCTATAGAAAGAGCGAAGCAAAATTCCTACGTCAAACATACTAGTAATGAAGCGGCGTTTCTAGCCAAAAATGGTGAAAGGCTTTTGTCTATCATCTATCATCTCAATCATCTCTCCTGCTCATCAAGAGATCAGCTAGAGAGTACTTGGGTAGACTAGAGCGTTAGGATAACGATAAAGAACATGAGTGGCCTTGAGCGCATCTCGCGTGTCCACCTGTCCGATATTTTAGCCTTCCTACTTTTTTGCGATGGCAAGTTCGCCTGCTGGTTTGCCGCTTGCGCACAGAACGACCAACAAGCACACGTTTGACCTTCCTTTCCAGTATTCCTTTTCACCCAGTGAACCACCTACCACCTACTGGTGAAACCGAAAACCCTTATATATCTCATAATCTTAGTGGGAACCAGATTTGGCAATAGTATGACGATTTCGCCTTATCCAACATTAGGCAACATTTGAAGCGCTGATGCGTACGACATTTTCAAATCACAGATCCTCGTTCATCATTCACTCTTTCTTTGAGCGAAACGGAAAAGCATAAAGAACCAATAACAAATCATGGAACGTCACAGCAGCGACTTTAGCTCCTCATTCCTCATTCATGGTTGGTGTTTTTGGTGCAGGTTGTTCCTTACTCAATTGCATTCCCGATCCTGCTCAGCAAGGAGCGACCAACTCCTCCTTGCTTGTTCTTTTCATTCATTTTTTTAGATTGTCGTCATTCTCTTACCATGGTGAACTGCCGGCGCAAGCACATTTACTTTGCCTCCTTGACCAAGGTTATTCTCGTCGAGAGGAGTGAAGATACCTGGTATACGCGGAAAGAATTTGCCCTCATTCGAAGGCGTGATCATGAAATCGTCAAGAAAGTAAGACGAGCCGAATTCAAAGAAGGACTGTCGGATAGTGCGAGAGGACTGGCTCGCAGTTTCAACTGCACTCGCATCAAGCCAGCTGTCCGAGCTGTTCTTCGAGAGCAAACGAGGCAGCGAGAGGCAGGAATCTCCGACATGTATAAATTAGCAAAAGTATCGTGCGAGTGCACCAAGCTAGATCAAGCGATCGCCATTGAAAACGGCCTCAAGGATGAAATTGAAGCCAGGAGACTCGACAGAATGTCTTGCATCAAATATCCACATTTCAATTGATGACCGCTCATCGAAAACGAATGCTATCTTTTCAATCATCAACTCTTGAAAGAAATTGTCCTTGCAACTCTCTACCATCACACTGCAATTGTAGTTCGAGAAGCGATATCGTCGTGAACATTCAGGCACAGGATGTGCCGCAACGGATACGAAAGACACCATCGCTGCAAAAAGCATTTTGTAAAACATTGAGCGAAAGCAAACCTGAATACGAAATTGCTGTTTACCCCGAATACAAGCTTCACTTTCCAAAACAATCACCATATCTTACAAGGCAAACAATTGCTTGTGATTACGGCTCAAAGAAGCGTCATCATTTAGAACGAGACGAAACGACCGAAATTACAGTGGCCTCTTTTTTCAAGCAGCGACTCGTGCTAAAATAAAACAATCGAAGCTAAAGACATCAATATCGATTATGAATTACTAGCTTTCTGTGTATACTTGAACGATACCATTGGGTTTACAAGCACAGACGCGTGCAGACAGGATTCACGAGAAAGCCACTGGCGGACGAATCGATCGATGAAACCGTGGGCGCCGTGACATCGTCGTCCTCGCTGCTATTCGAAGATGTGTGATGCGCCGCCGACTCTTTTGTATGAGTGATATGAAACTTTAAGCTGAGTGACCGATGATATACTCATCGGTGATCGAAGCTGGGAAGGCTCGCCAACAAACGGTATTCTCGAAGGAATGTTGACCGCCGTTTTCATCGGAATTGGTTGTTCTTCACTTTTCTCCGAAACTGGAGACGCGATTTCATCTGCACTCGAATCTGTAGTTGAGTGCGTGTCCGTTAAAGTAGAAACGCTCTCAAACTCGCGACTGTTATCTTTGTTCGATGTTTGTTCTTGTGCATCTTGAACCGATACAGCTGCTACATTCGGACCCAACAGGACCTCCTTGGCACGCGACGACCCATCCAGCGAGAATCTCCGCTTTGAATGACTCGAATTACTGTTCCGTCGAAACAGACGTGGAGACAAAAGGCGTTTTCCAACGATTCACGAAACGATTTGGTTTTTTCAGCATCGGCCGTTTGCGAAACACATCAAACGGTCTTCGCTCCTTTCTTGATGTATAGCAGCCGCCATGTGAGCGTCCTTTGTTCCCATTTCGAGCGCCAATTTCACGGCATCTCGTGTGCACCGAGCATAAATGGTAGCAATGGACTCGTCGCTCAAGTAGCCCAAAGTGATTTGCATCGTTTGCTCTTGAAAGACTTGTTCGACACCAGCGAGGTGTCGTTTTTCTTGCATCATTCGTGCTTCCAATCCACGAAAACTGTCGCGATTGCCTTCGACAAAGAGTCCTTGATGGATTTGTTGAATGATATTTCTCTCATTCGCTCGAATCTCTCGATAATCTTTCTTGCTCATCCACAAGTTGCTCTTTCCGCTTCGCTCGGGTGCATCGTAAAGATAGGCTTCGGATGGAAGCGAACCGACTTTGTTGTCTCTTCATTCACCATCGTGAATTCTCTTTTATAAAGTTGCAAGCCTTCTTGTCTGCTCTCGTTCTTCTTGTCACTAATGTTTCTAAATTGTGTTTTACGACTTGGTGCTTGGTGCACGTCGTGATGATGTTGTTGTTTGTTTGTTGGGCGTTAATTGAGAAAATCGCAGCCGTTTTTGTCAAACGTCACATTGTCACTTGCGGTCAAGCACTTTGTCGTATTATTTTTTTTGACGGTATGGGAATGGCCGTTCTGTCAGAAGATATGCTGAAGTACGGACAGTCATTCTTCAAAAATCAGTATTGCAAAGTTGCGGTCATTCCATGCTCAGTGACCGTGTTATGGGACTTGAGCAAGAACGATTTTCTTGGTATTTATAGACACTTTCGCGGTCTTCCGTCTTGGGTCGTTGCTGCTTGCCGAAAGCGTGTTCGAGTGTCGGTACGTTACTCATCGGATCACATATCTTTTCTTTTCATGAACGCTCGGCTCGGTCGTCGTCGTTTGTTTGATAACGATCTCTTTTCGTTCTCTCATTCATATTATATATTAAATACAATGACAAGCACAAAGATCAACTGCATGATTTGGGACGTCGATGACACTCTGTACGACATTTCTACAGGCTTTACGGCGTACCGAAATGGCACCGTCGTTTGGCAATTCATGGTCGATCATTTGCAGTTTCCCTCGTTGCAAGAGGCTCGAACCGTCCGGGATGTTTATTTTGAAAAGTATCACTCAACTGCTAAAGCACTGGCAGTAGCACAACAGGAAGGGAAATTCCCTCTCGACGCTCCTGTCTTTCAAACGGCCGATTTGTCGCACTATTGGGCCGATCATTTGGATTTTACGTTATTGACGCCCAAAACAGAAACATTTGTTCAAGAATTGCAGTCGCTGCCGTTTTGCACATTGCCTTTTCGAATGGGCCGCGCATCTATGTACAGCGTGTCTTGCAACAACTCGGTTTGTGGGAAACCGTGTTTCGTGACGATACGCTCTTTGCGGTCGATGATGTCTTGCCGTACTGCAAACCCGAGAAGGAAGCGTTTGAAACGATCTTTCAACGATTGCATGTGCGTCCCGAAGAGTGTATCATGGTAGAAGATAGCATGAAAAACATCAAATGCGCCAAGGCACTGGGTATGAAGACTATTTTCGTAGTGGGGCAAGGAAACCGACCTATTCTGACATTATCAGAAGAAGACGAGGCTGCTGTGGATGCGATAGTTGAAACAGTTGAGCAGCTTAAAAAAGAATTGGGTGCCTTATGGAGTGACACACCGTTGAATGCCTTTCGAATGTAGTGAAAATACGAAGCAACAATACAGATCTATACAAGAATCTGCTACACTATTCTTATTTCGTCGCGCGAGTTGTTTCCTGCTCATACAGCATGTGCGGGCCATCATCCTCTGGAACAGGAGGGTATTCAATTTCTGAATACTCGCTTCCGTCGATGAGATTTCATTTAAATTGGTGTTTGCATTCGAATCGGGTCTTGTATCTGGATCAAACAACAGTTTGGGTTCATCTTCGAATTCAGGTGGTGCTGGAGTAAACAGTTTCGTCAGTATCGACTCTTTGACTTGCGACATGATTGGCTTTTGATCCGCGTGGTGATGCTGATGTGCCGCCGCTTGTTCGGACGTGTGCTGGATACTGCTATCTACATTCGTAGGAGTCGTTACCGTCGTATCAATTGTGACAGGCCCAGTGACAAGACCATGAAACAGTCCTTTGGTTGTTGGATGCTGAGGTTGTTGTTCAGGCATTTTGTAATTTGAATTTCTTCTTTGGATCTTGTCGAAAGAAGAACGATACACAGAATAATAAACCTGTTTGATCGAACGATTCTTATCTTTCTTGCTTTGTGGCGAAAAGAGTGAGATCGAGTTCGAAAACGAACCACGACCTTTTGTTGTTCGTTCCAACTAATAATACCCTTAGACCTGACCGGCACTCAATTTGCTAGTAACCTTACTGAGTAAGGCTTACTGAAATTACTTCGCTACTGAGCGAAAATGACAGACCGGCACTCCGTTTGACGTTCGACGTTCGACAGTAACCTTAGCGAAATAGTTTCGCTAGGGTCAATGGCTACGGCTACGGAGCAAGGAGAAAGAAAGAGAGCGAGTTCTTTAGATGAATTTGACTGGAGCAAATATCAAAGATCTTTTATCTGGCGAGAAGAATAATGGAACGTTCATTTGCGTGGGTCTGCAAGCAGAGGAAGCATTTCGGGAGCGCAATGTCAAATTTATGCTCAAGGTTGGTGATCATTCATTATATTGCGCGATATATGGCAAGACAGAGGTTGCTATTGCAGAGACTGCGACATACTTCTGGTCGTTGCACAATCCAGGAGACAAAGCCTCTCTGGAAATGTCTTACTTAGGTGACGACGACGAATTCAAGTTTGACTTAGCTGCCCTGGGCGACTTGGAGAGACTAGGTTTTCGCATCATGGATATACCTATCGAAACCCCACATTTGACGTCAACAAAGTAGCGCTTGTTACCGAAGCACTGATTCGTGCGATCGAGGCCAATCCCCAAATGTCGTATTTGGATTTGTGCTCCAATAATAGTGAATTCTGTTGGGACCCGTAGGAGAACACAAAGGACTACGTGCTCTTCGTTTACGAGGGTATCCACGTCAGGCGAGGACCTTGATTGTTTCTGGCTGAAACGGCTACTTTCCCGCAACCGCAACCGCAACCTCGAGGTAGTGTGTTGTATGAAGGAAAGCGACTCAACCGTTGACAAAGCTGTATGCGCTGAATCACTTTTATTGTGGGTCGAAAAAGTTATTCGAGGAGGATTTTACTTCTGTGCGACCAATGTTCGTGGCATTACCATTGACGGAACGCGCTGCGGAAAATATTGGATTGCTAAGAACCACGTTGCTCCAGACCCAATCATAAGAATGGAGGAAGCAGCATCTGGTCCCAAGAAAGCGGCGCAACATCATTCATACATGATTAGCTACTGCCATTGTTTTTGCAATTGAGTAACGTAGCTAGAAGCTAGACTATAATAGCTTGGTTGGATAACAGTAGGGACAGCAGTAGGCTCTACAATTGCTTTATTGGGGTTATTCAGCCCAAAGGCGACTGCAATCTGTACTAAGTAAAGACTTCATCTCCCTAGCTTTCGTCTCTCTCTAGGATATAAGTCACGTGTCGGACGAGGGACGAGTGGGTCGTGAACAGAGTGACGTACCGTACCAGCCTCCCGTAAACGTATACAAATATAGCACTCTCTACAGCTCTACAATACCAAATGAGTATCTTTTTCCATTCGTACTCAAAGTACTTCTAACCGTATTTTACTGTAAAAGTGCTAGAGCGCAGGGAATATTTTTGAAAAATATACCCAAAAGGTATTGGATTCAAAAATACCAGACTCGGAGAATGGTACTGTATGAGTACCAATACGAGTCAAGGTTGGAAAGCACAAGGAATCGCGCTCAAGGCGATACACTATAGTGTATACTAAAGTGTCTGGCACTCGTTGACCGAGCGCAGGGCGAAGTTGCTAACACCACCGCTTCCGCTTTGAATGCTGGTAAACGCAATACAACGAACGTTTTCGAATACGGTGGTAGGTGGAATGCCGTACCAGAAACCTTTCAGTTTCCTAAAGTGAATTTAAAAGCCGGTCTACAATTTTCGCTGAAAGGACAGTAGGTTGAAGGAGGCGGGTAGTTCGGCCATATCGAAAGATCAAGTCGGCCGATTTGCCTCCAGATTGTTCAAGTTTCCCAGCGGAACGCAAGGTAGGTAATCATGAAACCTGATTCTATATTATTTACTGCTTGCTAATATTTGCCGAAAATCTCACGAACCAATTCACAACATTCTCAACACAGCTGAGGAGCATCTTCAAGCTGCACTGGTAGCCGATTTTTCGTTACTTGTTGGAGAATGTGAATGCAAAGCTACCAGATGATACCAAGAACATGGCTACTGAAGAAATCGAGGACTACTACAAAGCTTGCGTTGCGTGCCTGAAGGATTGGGTCTCATACTGTTTTCTGAAAAAACAAAATCGTGACCCACTTCTAAATGGCACAACGACTTTGTCGCTCAATGTACGATATTCACAGATTTTAAGCCTCGGTACAGATGCAGATAAAGCCCTCCTCCCTGAGCCGACTAAATTAAAGTTGCCCAAAGGAAGAAACAAACGAAAAGCAAAGCCGTCAAGCAACCCGCTTTACACGGACATGCAACGACGACGCCTTGAAATTGAAAAGGCTTCATGCAGCGTTCAGGACGTCAGTCAACAAGGCGACCAGCAAGATATATTGAGGTTGATTGCTGTGTGATGCTGTGTGATCACAATTCACATCAATTTCGACAACAAACAAGGAGCAACGTTTGTTGTTTGTTGCATGCCGATTGGAAAATTGAAATTCTCGTGGAAATCGTGTGGGTACCGGTTAAAGTACCGGACAGACAAAGAGGTCACAACGTAGTAGACAAATTTGCGTAGAAAATACGTAGGAATTTCGCGATACCATCTGCGGTTGCGAATGGTATATTTTTCCTGGTCATTATGCAGTACCTCCGCGGCGACGTTTGCCCTTTTATTATTCTGTGAGAATTTCTGTCGATCTCTTGCATTAATTCTCGTTGACACCTTTCGATCATTGCTGCAAGTCCAAGAGGTGACAACATAACAGCAATACCTTATTCCTTCTTTCACATCGCATATTATGATGCAAAGATGCAGTGACAAGCGCTTTTTCCTTTACAATGCATTGCTTTTCTTGTTGCTGATGGTCAATCATGACGTGAATTCCTTTGTGGTCGTCGTCGATTTTCACAAGAAATTGACAGCGCAATCGACAATTCGATGTTTCTCGTCTGCGAATAACAATGAAGAAGAAGACGACGGCAATCGCATGCAACAACTTCGCACACTGTTAGAAGCCTCCTGGAATCAACCCCTCATGGGGAATATCCCTACAACGCCCATGGCGGCTGCCGACGAGATTTCTCATTGCATGTCTACGATGAAGAATGCAGGCGTCAGTATCATCGATTTGCAATTGCCTTCGTTGGATTTGCGACAAGGAACACGGTGGTACGATGCCGTGTTGGCGGCGGATGTTGCGCATTTGCTGGTAGAAAAGCTCTTTCAGCAGCAGCACAAAGATGAGAATAATAGTCACAACGGCAAGGCACTGCTGTTGGTAATGCGTGATCAAGCGACGGTGCGAACGATCGAAGCGTGTATGGAATGCGCGGGCATCAGCGGATGACGAAGAGGAAGACGGCGGCTCCGACTTACCTGAAGGAGAAACAACAACCATTGTGTACGATGATTTTGCTGATTTCGGTCTGTCGAGAGTATTGCGCTTGACGACGAACAATCCTCTTCTTCTGTGATACCAAATTCAGAAGACAGTCAACAACCGCAACCGAGTGTCGATCGACAAAGAATACAATTGAAAAGTTTATTCGGGGACGCTCACATATCCGAAGGTGCAGATATGGAAGAGCACGTCATACGGGCGTTACAAGTCAATGTGGTGACTCATTTGAAGCAGCAACTACTTGAACAAACGAATGCTAATAGTGCCGTCGACACGATTGTCATGATTGCACCCGTCTCGCGTCCGAAGTCATGGCCATTCGCGCGTTGGTACGAACGTATGCCAAAGACAAGCGTATCATTCTCATTAATCCGCATTTTGCCAAACCGCGTCCGATGGAATTGCAGCAGGCCCGAACCGTCTATAGCTTGCGACCCTTTCTCGTGCGATCCAAGGACTCGCAAGATACATTGACAAAATCGTAGTATTGAAGCGAGATGAATGGGAATTGTTCATCTCCAACAGTGCGAATGGGCAATTTGAACGAGTTCCTGTGCAACTCCCAAAGACATTGGATATAATTGATGGGCCTGCTATGGAGTGGGTGGCTGCTTGTGCGCAACAGTATATGCAAGAACAGAATGCGAGTCGGAATCGCAATAATAGTAAAGATAGTGCGCCTTGAGAAGAAGGATTTCCTAATAGTGAGCAACGTTTCGTTAGACTTCACGCGCCACGATTTTGCAAAAGTGATTATAATCTATTGTAAATCACGCATTCTCTATAATGATATTACCAATTGTTTGCCGTCTATAGCTCTGTCAACGTGTGCTGTACGCTATTGAATCTTTACAGATTGTAAGTTAAGATTGAGCATAGACACTTATTTTTGTTTTCCAGTTGTAGTATGTGCGTATTTGCACGCTTTGGTTTACAGATTCAGAAGTGATCATCAAGCAACAAAAATGACTTGTTGAGGAGGGAAATGTCAAGAAAGAAATGGAATACAAAATAGCTGAGAACCGATTACGAACCCTCGTCTGCCGTATACAGCATAATCCCCTTCGAATGCGCTCTTGAAGATCCTTCTTCGTTGCTAGTAACAAATTGATTTGTAGTCCGGACCAAGAACGATAGATACCAGAGACGGAGCGAAAGAGATGGGAACGGAAAGTAGAACTGTTCGGTGCCGCATCTGTCATACTATGCGATACCCCGGTGAGCAGAGAAATTTCTTCGTCGGTTTTCAGCTCATCCACAACAAGCGGGTGAACTTGCTGAAGGAAAGGGACTGTAGATAGCTCAGGGCACCATTTTCCAGCTTTTACTTGCATAAACTGAGAGTAGGCTTTAGGGTAAAAGAATCGCCATGTCGTGCACAATTTTCCGATTGCAAAGCTTCATTAGCTTATGAATGGGCAAGTAATATGCAGCGCCGATCATTGTGTCGGCGGACTAGACCAGGATGTTCGGCATTAGGAATTGTCCTATTTTTTCCAAAATACGGCAACCTACCCGGGCAAGCTAGGTGCAGACCCTATGCAAAATAGTCGCGCCGTCAAACATTTGTTGATACATTGCCTCGGGATATCGTTTCGCCTTCCAGATAAAAAATTCTGCATTTCTTAGATTAGCTCACAGGGGATAGTATTGTTGTGTAGCATAGGATTCTTCTGGTTCTAGTTCGCCTTGCTCGCCGAGTCCTTGCGGGTACAGCTCGTAAAATCTGCAAATAGTTCCTGCATCGCACTGATCGTTGAGAAAGCAAAACATCATCTTCAGATGCGGCGGATTCTTTTGATACAATTCATGTTGAAAGACGCACGGATAGCGCTCGGCAATCCAAGGAAGCAGTTGGCAGCCCCAGTCCATCCTGGGTTTGCCGGAATGAGAAACTGAATGGTTTTCTGACAAGCTTGATCGTGCTTTTCGCAGATAGCTCGTAATACGGTCCACTTGTTCTTGTTTGGCAAACAGTTTTGCAAGAAGAGGATTCGCGCTGACGACTATCTCAATTTTGCGAGGAGTCTCGCATTCAAAGTCGCTTCGTGAGCTTCCAAATACAGCATCCGAAACGTTTCTCTCAACTTGGATGGTAAATCAGCCTCGCAGACTGGCTTGGAAGACTCGGGCATTTCGTATGACATGCTGCTGTAGCTGTGAAAGAAGGACAATACCGCAGATCCGCTCTAAAAGACAATTTCGAGCCGGAGGATTGAGCCTGCTTCTTATTTTAGCTTATTGTTGCTTGTCTTTTGTTCAGAAGATGACCGCTGCTCCTTTCGACTTTCGTGCGCATGATTACGGTGCCAGGGACCTGCATTGTGCGAAAGATTAAGTGTTGGGTGTCGATCATCTCCGTCGATCTTATTCTTTCGTTGTCGTTTTTTGTGCTGCATGCGATGCCGCCATTTGCGATTTTCGGCAAATCAAATGCAATAAGGTTAAATGTAGAGCCAAATCTACGTCCAGCGTACGTCCGTCAACCGCTGTTCTTGGAACTTCGTCGTTTCGAAAGAAAATTATATAAGACACATGCGCTGTACTGCATGGTGTATCTTTGCTGTTGCTGTTGAAATACTTGTTGATTTTATTATATTTTAGTTCCAGCGAACTTTATTCTTCATTTCGATTTTCTTACAAGCCGAACTATTCAAAAAAAGTGAAACAAGAACAAGAATCATGCAAGAAGCGCTCAAGAGCAACGCTGTTGACTCGTCCTCGTCTTCGGATGCACTTCCCCAATCTGCAATCCTCCGAGTCTCTGTCAATCATACCCGGTGAAGAAGAAGAAGAACAAGAGAGTAATGAAATAACAGCCTCAGCAGAGAATAAAAGGCTTCTTTGAAACCAAGTGTGAGCTTCTCTACCGTTCGAATACATCATCATCGATTGTCGTTGGGAGATAATCCAGGCGTTTCTTCGTAAGTCTGAACATGTGTTTACTGTATTTCTTATTACTTGCTGGTGCTTTTCTAACGACTCATTTCTTTACTCCTATTTCAGAGGAATTCCGCTAACACTCGCATGGGAGTATGAACAATCGGAAACACTCAAATTGGACGACGTCGAACATGAAAAGAGGAAAGCCATCACAACAATAACCATGTCCGTCGGATAACCCGAACGCATCGAGAAGAAATTGCGGCCGAACGTCACTCACGGGATAGTATAGTGTTGGCGCAAGAACAAGTTCGTGAATTGCAGCGAAGTCGGGAAGATTCGGAACGCGATCCGTTGTCGTGTCGAGAGGCACATCAAATAAAAAAGAATCAAGCCAAAAGAACAAACGGAGAGGGCTTTTCGGGTTTTTGTTTGGAAAAGGAAAAAAGTTATAGCTCTATTGTGAAAGTGAAAAGGGGATATGTTTATTTCTGCGTCGCTATGCACGTCGACCGATTCTATCAATATCGTTTTGTATACGGAGAAGATAATATGTATTATGTTAAAAGGTTCTGTGCTTTACTTGAGAGTTGTGAAAGAAGCGGTGAACAAACATCCATTCTCGTTCGGTTGAGCATATTTTCCCATGATGCTACATATAAATTCAGCTGTTCAACGCTCCATGTATCTATATTCCACAACCACATGCAGGCACAGATCCTAAAAGTCACTCTTAACGACGCGTACGAAGTCCACCGCGGTCTTCCTGGGGAAGTCGAGGAAATTCCGTCGCAATTGGATTCTTCTTGCCGACCGTGCAAACACCCACACAGGCCGAGTCTTCCCGCAGCACTCGTCATCGCTCGAGCATACTCCATTCATGGGCGTGCACGATGATTCTTCTGGTTGAAAACCGGGTTCTTCACCACATCCACAAGCTTCGACAGCGTTGAACATGAGCTCTGTGCAAATCGACTCGGGAATGCGTCCTTTGGATCCCTGGTTTTGCAGCAAGCCGCACGAAGTCAAGTCGGCTCCAGGAATCGGGGTACCATCGGGGTTGCCCAAGGTCAGAGCTCCACAAAGGTTGCAAACTGGATAAGGGCCGCTGCTGATCGAAGGAGCCGACGACGGGGCCAGCGAAGGTAAGTCCGATGGCATATCCGAAGGCATGATCGATGGGGTATCCGAAGGAAAGAGAGAAGGAAAATCGGAAGCAAGTTCCGAACCGATGAGTTGACAGTTGCAACCCAAAGTCTTTGTGAAATGAACGAGCTCCGCACAAGAAGAAGCAGGCAAATTGGGAACCATGGCGGCCTGTTTGAGACTTCCGCACATGGACAGCTCGTCCTCTTCCACAATCACATAACCAGGAATCTCGCAGACAGAACACAACGCTTCTGCAGGCTCAAACAAGTCCTCCTTCACTTCTTGGCAACCGCAATTGCTCTGCACAGTGGACTGGAACTTGATGCACATGGATTCTAGAATTTCACCCGCGTCACCCATTTCTTGCAAGTCAGCACATGTTGTTGCCGTAGTTTGAGCGAAAGGAACCCTTCTGGGTTGGTCATGACGCCGCTTCCACAGATGTTACAAACGGGGAAAGCCGCATTCGACAGAGCCGGCAATACGGAAAGGATCCAAAGCGAAGAAATTCTCATATTGACTTGTTGTGTTGTTATGAGTAAATATCCTTCAACTTATTATTGTTTGACTTGCGCTCAATGGAAACCAACTCTTCTTGTTTTTCTCCCATTGTTATCCAACGCCTGTTTTCTTCTTGGCGAGCAGCTTCGCTGAATTCAAAATGTGAGTGGTCGTGCCCATAGTAAACTGGAGCATTTCAACGCTTTTCAACGTCTACTTGCTATTTGGAAAATTACTCGACTAAATGGGAAAAACGTACCGGTATTCAAGAACGGTGATGATTTTGATAGTGGGAGTACCGCAAGCATCGCGCCAAACTCAACTTTAACCCTACCGTACTGTAGTCCATTTTGTGATCTGTGAAGGAACACCACCGCGAACAAGTGAACAAGATGAATGAATAATCGTTTTGGATATTTACTACATTAACAGCTACAGTAAAATCTGCCTCCTCGCAATTATTCGGAGTCGAGCCTCGAGCAGTTATTGGCGTCATTTGTATTTCTCTCCGCCTAAATTCATTTACCTTTCAGCTCGAACACCATGAAGTTTCTTTCGATTATTCTTGTTGCATTCATCTGCAAAACTGCTGCATTTCGTTCCGGAGCTGGAGACTGTCCAGCCGGCGCAGCGGCTCCAGGAGGAGCGCACTTGACGGGCATGCCTGGTCTTGTGGGGCCTTTGTCATCGGAAGGTTCATTCGTCATGACCGTCGGGGAGTAGAAGTCTCTGATGGAGAAGAAATCTCGGCTCCTTTGGACTTTGATATCACAGTCACGGGAGCAGGTGGTTTCAAGGGTATTCTCATTCGCATCGGTGGAGCGACTGCCGATCAAGTTACTTCGACTGATTTGACGGCCCCAGCTGGAGCTTGTGCCGACGTTGGTTCGGCTACGCACAGCAATGCAGACATCAAGACTGTCGGAACAGCTCTTGTTTCTCTCGATGCCGACTCTGTGCTGGATGTTGATATCTCGGTCGTTGTGGCAAACGAACCCGGCGCTGGTCTCAGTACCTTCTTCTACTCGAGCTTCAAAGTCAATGCAGTCGCTGGTGATCTGGTACCGGTGTCCACCCCAATTGCCGCTCCTACCGCAGGATCGATCAGTCCTACTACGCTGGCTCCTGTCGTGGTGGATCCTATTGATGCCACTCCCCTCCTATTGATTCGACACCCCTCCAACTACAATTGCTCCATTTACGGCTGTGCCTGGTACTCCGGCTCCGACGACAGCGGCCCCCGTCACCACTGCGCCTATTACAATGGCTCCAGTCACTCCTGCTCCGGTCGATCCTATGCCTCGTATGAATCCGACTTTCCTTCCAGCGTGCCGGATGGCGAGTCGGACTTTCCTTCCGTGGCCGTTTCCGACCCTCCTGCAATTGGGATTAGTTCGCCCAGTCCTGAAATCGGCACTCCGACATCGTCTCCGATTGCACCTACTCCTACTTCAGGTGCTTTGAACTGCTTTGCCGGTACGGTTGGTGCATTTGCCGGTGTTGTTTTGGCTCTTTTTTTGTTTTAAATCTGCAATCGAAACAAAAGTTAACGTGATATTAGTAATACATCTTGTCTCAGATTCGTTCCTGTTTACCACTTATCTCCTACATCTTGATCAACAATAGGTAAATATGACTTTCTGTAGATTGTGGTTCAATACGCTGAATAGTCTTTTCTTGTCCTCTAGGAAACCTCTAGCAAGTAAAAGGTCCATTTCCATCTTCCATCCCTACACTCAGTACCGGTAAGAGTGCAATCAAACGATGTCTTTTGGAAAAATGAATCTCGAAAAAACCTCGAATGAATCTTTTCGCCACCACCATACTTTTTTATTGCCACGCAAAACGACAACCAAATGCCGATGCATCATATTATTCACAAATATAATAAACAGATCAACATGATCGGTTGTATCATCGGGGATCTGGTTCGTTGGTGACGAGGTGTGAGCAAGAATGAAATTATTATCAATTGTTATCGCAACATTGATCTCCAAGGCCGTCGCGTCTTCTTCGGAGGCTAGCGCTTGTCCTGCTGGAGACGCTGCACCCGAGGAACTCCACAGGTCAGGCTTGCCCGGTTTGGTCGGCGCCTTGTCAAAGGGAAACTACGTGGTCAAGGTTGGAGGAGAAACTGTGGCCTTTGATGGTACACCCGTCCGAGCGTCTTTGGATTTTGATATTGCCGTTACTGCGGAAGGAGCCGGTTTCAAAGGCATTCTCATTCGCGTGGGAGGATCCACTGCCGATCAGGTCATTTCACCGGATCTAACTGCACCCGCCAGAGCTTGTGGCAATGTCGGTTCTGTCAATCACAGTGATGCGTCGCTCAAACGAGTTGCAACGGCGATTGTTTCTTTGGATGCTGATGTTGTGCTCGATGTAGACATTTCTGTCGTGTTGGAAACCGATGTTGGAAGAAGCACTTTTACTACTCTGCGTTTCAAATCAATGCAGTCGATGGTGATCTGGAAACAACAACGAGTCCCCTGTTGCCGCACCGTTCGTCGAGACGATCAATCCAACTACTGTTGCTCCTGTTTTGGTAGTAGATGCTATCGATGAGACTGTCGCGCCTACGACCATATCTCCTGCCATGACTACTATAATTCCATCGGGTGGTTCGTCTACGGACAATTCCGATCGGCCTTCCGTTGCGCCTTTTGAAACGCCTTTTGTTGAATCGAATTCTCCTTCTTCAGAAGAGTTCGAATCTGGCTATCCCTCATTGGATCCGGCTGTTCCGCCTGCTTCGGATACGTTGACCTACACTGGTACGGCTGCTGCTTTATTTGGAGCATTTATGGTGCTTTTGTTTAAATAAATAATAGAAACAAAACTTTGACGTGCTTTTAGTATTGCATCGTGTTTGAGCTAGTTTGTGATAATAAGGTGTGTGAAAAGTGCTTTAAGTTCTTCCAAACTATAGACCTCACGTCATAGATCTCTCTAGAGGGCGACAACATAAAAAAATTTCGGACTTTCGAGTCGACCTAATATTTCATGTTTATAAAAAAAACGACGATCTCTGAACTTCGCCGCCGAACGCAGACGATGAAGCTATGCGGACATACGGAGTAATGAGTAATATGCCTAAGGTCTAAGCGTTCCTTACTTTTGGTAATTCGAGAAAAGGACACTTGGGTCATTTGGTCATATGTCATAATTCATTGTACGTATCAAGTATCTATCCCGTTATAATTCAAAATTCAAAATGACTTGCTGTTACAAATGACAAGTGGCGTCGAATTATTCCGACAAGATTTGTAATTCTTTGTAATTTGCCATACTCGCTGTTCTTACAAAAAATGAAATTCTTACCCATCATTCTCGCTAGTTTGATCTCCAAAGCGACCGCAGGGCCTACGGGCGCCTCAGCTTGTCCTGCCAATGAAGCCGCGCCTGGTGGATCGCATTTGATGGGCGCGCCCGGTTTGGTCGGGGAATTGTCTGACGGAAATTACATTGTGAGTATCGATGGTACACCCGTGGCCTTGGATGGGTCTCCGTTTCAGTCCCCTTGGATTTTGATCTTGAAGTGATTGCTGAAGGAACTCCTTTCAAGGGTATTCTCATTCGCGTAGGAGGTACGACTTCCGACCAAGTCACCACTTCAGCGGATTTGATGGCCCCTGCTCACTTTTGCGGCGACGTTGGATCGGTAACACACAACAGTCCAGACCGAGAACGGTCGGCACCTACCGCATTGTTTGTGGACATCTCGGTCGTTGTAGAGCATCAGGGTAGCTCCAGTACCTTCTACTACTCTAAACTGGAGCTCAGTGCTGCCGCGGACGATTCGACAGGTGGAGGAGACCGTGCACCGCCAGTGAATGTTCAGGCACCCACGTCGAATGCAATGGCCGTGGGTGGTGCGGCGGCAGCGCTTCTCGGTGTTTTCGCTGTTTTTGTAAAATAATAGAGTCACTAGTAGTGGAAACGATTTTCTAACTAGAATGCGTATCCATTGTCACAGCCTCTACAATATCTCAATAAGATGTTACCATGCTATACACTTTGGTTGCAGATAAATTCTTCCGTCGCATTTTCTCGCACATAGCCTAGAAATTCGATGCGCAAAGTTTTGTCGAAGTGAAATTTGTCGAGTGAAATTCCTTCACCCGATTCTGATCCGCCTTCCATTGCGCCTTTTGAAACGCCTTCGACGAATCAAATCCTCCTTCTTTGGTCCGAATCTGGCCCTTCCTCATTGGATTCGATTGTTTAGCCTCCGCTGGTACGGCTGCTGCTTTTGTCTGAACTTTGTGGCCCTTTTTTGCTCAAATAAGTAATTGAAACAACACGTTGACGGGTTTTAGTAATAATATGTAAAAAAAGTGCTCTAGGTTCTAATCCAAACTAATTAACCGTCAGGCTGAGCGGAATTCAGCACAAACTAAGACTCTCGAGGACGATAAAATGTCGCACTTTTTCCGATGTTCCACCTATTTCAAGATTCAAGAAACGTCGATCTTCGATCTTCGCCGCCGCACTGCGTCTGTTGCTACTATAGATTCTACTCGTCATCAATATCCAGAATCCAGATCATTCATCGTTACAAGTTACAAGCAATAGCGTTCCGTACTTCTTGGGTCAATCTCTAAGAAACGGCCACTTGCGTCATTTGTCATTTGTCAATATTTGTCGTACCTCGTCCGTAGTACGTATTTAGCCCATTCTAAATTTTTAGCATGAGTTCATGTGAAAGGTACAAATGACAAGTAGTAATAAATAATGCACGCTTTGATGGCGTCGGCGTTGTTCTTGCCAGTTCTTGTGCAAGCGTGCAAAAACCTACCTGAAGGTATTATTTTGTCACGATCGGCTGACTCCTGAATCAAATCGCCGATAACAACATGAACCATTTTTTCATTTCTCATTCAATACGGATTACTCCGTCCAGTTTTCTAATACTCGCCGTTCTTTACGAATCATGAAGTTCTTACCCATCATTCTCGCTAGTTTGATCTCCAAAGCCGCTGCAAACCCCAACGGCGCAGGAGCTTGTCCTGCCAATGAAGCCGCGCCTGGTGGATCGCACTTGACGGGCGCGCCCGGTTTGGTCGGTGAATTGTCTGCAGGAAACTACATTGTAAGTATCGATGGTACACCCGTGACCTTGGATGGATCTACCATTTCCGTCCCCTTGATTTCGATCTTGAAGTTACAGCGGGAGGAGAAGCGTTCAGAGGTATTCTCATTCGCGTTGGTGGTGCAACTTCCGATCAAGTCACCACTTCCGCTGATTTGACGGCCCCTGCCGGTTTGTGGAGATGTCGGCTCGGTCACACACAGCAGTGCTGATCCCAAAACGGTCGGATTGGCTTCTGTCTGTGGATTCGGATACAACTCTGTTTGTCGATATCTCGGTCGTAGTGGAAAATGAGCGGCGCAAGTACCTTTACTACTCTGCCCTTGAGCTCAGCGCTGCTGCGGATGACACGGCACAGCCGCCCGTTGATGCTCCTATCGCAACGCCAGGAGTGCCTACCGCGGCACCCGTTGATGCTCCTATCTCAACGCCAGGAGTCCCTACCGTGGCACCCATCGTTGTGGGTCCGACACCTGTTCAACCACCCACATCGAATTCGATTGCCATGGGCGGTGTGGCAGCGGCGTTGTTCGGTGTTTTCGCTCTCTTCTTGTAAAGTAGAGAAAGAGATACTAGTAGTATTTGAAACGATTGTAAAGTAAAGCGCCCAATTGTTTTAACGTCTCTATATGTTCAAGCTAGGATAGGCTTCAAACCAATAATAAACTCCAGATATACAGATCATAACCTCGTTCTGTCCGGTGCATCCTTGCTATCTTCCCATAGCTCTCAAACAGGAGCACGGGTTCGCGTTCCTTTTCAATCACATGCAGTGTTCTTCTCGTGGGGTCTATCTTCTCTAGTCGCGACTACGGTAGATATAAAATAAATAAATAAAGTGCAGCTACCCTTGCGTCAAAACGGTATCCAAAATCCGAATCCTAAAAACTTGACCGTTGCCCTTAGCGCCTATTCGGTGGAACGTCCATACTTTTGGGTGATCTCAAGAAAACACGACAGTTGTACTATGCCCTTGTATAGTCCGGAAAGGTACAAGTGGTACTCCGCGTCGGTATTATTCTTGCATGCAGGCCATTTCTTGATAGATTTGTCACGATTGACTGATTCCTGGATACAAACGCCAATAGACAACATGACTCATTCCTCTCAATCTTTTCTCACAATACCATTTATTCTTTTCATTCACTCACTGGTCTTTATCCATCATGAAGTTCTTACCCATCATTCTCGCTACGTTGATCTCCAAAGCCGCTGCAAACCCCAACGGCGCAGGAGCTTGTCCTGCGGATGAAGCCGCGCCCGGTGGATCGCACTTGACGGGCGCGCCCGGTTTGGTCGGGGAATTGTCTGCAGGAAACTACATTGTAAGTATCGATGGTACACCCGTGACCTTGGATGGATCTCCCATTTCCGTTCCCCTTGATTTCGATCTTGAAGTTACAGCGGGAGGAGAAGCGTTCAGGGTATTCTCATTCGCGTTGGTGGTGCAACTTCCGATCAAGTCACCACTTCCGCTGATTTGACGGGCCTGCCGGGCTTGTGGAGATGTCGGCTCGGTCACACACAGCAGTGCTGATCCCAAAACGGTCGGATTGGCTTCAGTGTCTGTGGATTCGGATACAACTCTGTTTGTCGATATCTCGGTCGTAGTGGAAAATGACGGCGGCGCAAGTACCTTTACTACTCTGCCCTTGAGCTCAGCGCTGCTGCGGATGACACGGCACAGCCGCCCGTTGATGCTCCTATCGCAACGCCAGGAGTCCCTACCGCGGCACCCGTTGATGCTCCTATCGCAACGCCAGGAGTCCCTACCGCGGCACCCATCGTTGTGGCTCCGACAGCCGTTCAACCACCCACGTCGAATTCGATTGCCATGGGCGGTGTGGCAGCGGCGTTGTTCGGTGTTTTCGCTCTCTTTTGTAAAGTAAAGAAAGAGAGACTAGTAGTATTTGAAACGATTGTAAAGTAAAGCGCCCAATTGTTTTAACGCCTCTATTTGTTCAAGCTAGGATTGGCTTCAAACCAAAATCAACTCCAGATTTACAGATCATAACCTCGTTCTGTCCGGCGCATCCTTCCTATCTTCCCATAGCTCTCAAACAGGAGCACGGGTTCGCTTTCCTTTTCAAACACATGTAGTGTTCTTCTCGTGGGGTCTATCTTCTCTACGCGCGACTAGAAAAAAAAAATGAAAAAAGTGCATGAATCGAAGGAATCATAGCTAGTTGTCCTGTCGTCGACCGTCATTTTCGAACGTGATCCTACAAAAGCACAACAGTCCGCGGAGCGTATTTTTTGAGCGAGGAGGTTTTTTTGTTGTTCCTCCGCGTCGACGTTATTGACAAGCAACATTTGAAGGAAAACGTTCTCCTTCTCCCTCATTCTTGCTCTATTACTTTTGATTCTCATTCATCAATCCGCCTTTATGAATAAATCAATGAAGAGAGGATGAAACAATTCATAATTTCTCTGTCTCTGTGTCTTCGATGCCTTACAGTCTTTATTACTGCGCAGACACTCGAAGACATTATTCGCTCAAACGACGATCTCACAATCCTCGCATCCGCAATTGACATTGTCGGCTGGATTCCGTATGATGGAGAAATGACCATGTTTTTCCCCAACAATGATGCTTTATCGCCACTCGATCCGAAATATCTGACTCTAGCTACATGCCGCATTTGAAAACAATTATTTCTTATCACGTGGCACCCGAGGGCGTCATTTCCTCGGAATATCTCACCGACGGCACTGTGTTGGATATGTTTGCCGGAACTGGTTCGATATCGGCTACAGTAAATGAAACGGGTTTATTTTGGAGCGGAGAATCCTTTTCCGAGTCTCTAGTTGTTATGAAAGATCTGTATTCATCGGATGGGACTGGGGTGGGACATATTGTCGACCAATTCTTTTTTCCATCCCAACTGGACATGACGTTATTTGATTTAGCAGGAAGTGTAGAAGGATTTGATCAAGTGTTCAATTTGGTGATTGAAGCGGGTTTGGAAGAAGAACTCAAGCAAGACAATCGAACGATACTGGCGCCTTCCAATACGGCATTCTCCAGTCTTTCCTCGGATCTAATGGCACAAATCGTTTCGGACCCCGACTTTCGCGACGACATGCTACGATATCACATTCTCATTGGCTGCATTCCCTCGAACTCTTTGTCGACGGTATGCAAATCATGACGGCTCTTGGGGCTCCCATTGTTGTTTCCGTTCAAGGCGGAGGTCGGTTTCAACAAATATCCGTGTCGAATCCTAGTTTGGGAGACTCGATTGCTGTGGAAACGGGAAACTTAGTAGCCGGGACGGGCATAGGGCACGCCGTGAGCGGCGTTTTGGAGACGGGCCCTCGTCCTCCGCTGGCGACTCCTGTTGACGCTCCTTCGGGTGCAGATCCTGGAACTTCACCGGGTAGTACTCATGCCGGTTCGAGTAGTGGAAGCTTGACGGTTCCAGATATGGCTAGATTCGCTTGTGCGAGTGCTTTCGCGGCGCTATTTTTATTCTAGATTCCTTCATAAAGGCGTCGTTGCGATATGTTGACAATGTTATATAGTATTATTTGAAGTTTTCTGTGTCGAAGTTTAGGAGAGGACATCATGCAGGATATTTTTGTGGTTTATTCCAACGTCTGCTCTCTCTAGATTTTGAGAAACTACTTTTAGAATTGAACAGGTCACAGGTCACACCACGTCACTTGTCTTACGGCTATTATTTTCGCTTTGCCGATCCCAGATCCGTTACACCGGATCGGACTTGTGACTACACCACAATGCAGAGTCCACGTGCTCATGTCCGTTGATTTAGAGCAAGCGGTACCGGCAAATCCGACCACTATCAACAAAGCGTACAAAAAATGTAGCAAGATTGCATTGTCATTCGTGTGAAAATTGAGATCTTGCGTCAGTCGGCATTCGCGGTCCAGCGGCTTCTTCGGCGATCATCGGCAATTCGGCACACAAACAACACTGCGCATTTTTGCACCTCGTCAACCATGAAGTTTGCCTTTTCCTTGTTCGCCTCTTCGCTTGCGCTTGCCGCTGCGCAAGATATGAACCTTTACGAGACTGTTGCTGGAAATGAAGAGCTCTCGACTTTGGCGACGGCCGTTGGCCTTGCTGGCTTCGAAGATTACTTCATCAACACGACTGATCTCACCGTCTTTGCTCCGAGCAACTCGGCCTTTGAGACTTTGCCTCCCAAGTTCTTGACGCCTGGTTTCTTGCCTCATTTGCAGTACATCTTGCAATATCATGTGATTGAAGGAACTGTCGTTGCTTCTACGGATATCACCGATGGATTGACGGTTGAAATGGCCAACGGTGAGAATATCACTGCTACGGTCAATGATCAAGGTGTTTTCTTCAGCGGAGCTGCCTTTACAGACTCGCAAGTGTTGATTCCCGACATCAAAGCGACCAACGGCCTGGCGCACGTAGTTGGAGGCTACTTCCTCCCCGAATTGATGACCATTGATTTGCTAACGCTCGCCGGCATGCAAGACGGGTTTGGGAACGTCATGGATCTCATCGCCTTGGCTGGTTTGGAGAGCGAATTTCAAGCAGATAACCGCACTATTCTGGCCCCGTCCAACACTGCGTTCGAGGCGCTCGACGAAGCCTACATGTCGGAGCTAGCCACCGACACGGACAAGCTCGGTGCACTCTTGCGTTACCACATCATCATTGGAAGTTACCCCAAGGCTTTATTCACCGATGGTATGGAAGTCATGACCGCTTTGGATCAGCCGTTGACCTTCTCCGTGATTGGCGGTGGTCGATTTGCTCAGATCAGCGCTGTTGGAGCTACAAACAATGTAACTGTTGGTCCAATTTTGATTTGATCGCCGCAAACGGCGTAGCGCACACGATTGAGGGTGTTTTGGAGGCTCCCGAGGGTGGTGAACCGACCCCAACCATGCCCGTCGCTCCGACTGATCCAACTCCTACAGCTCCGACTAGCACTCCCCGCCTGCCGACCCTACGGCGCCTACGAATCCTACCGCTCCTGTTGCGCCCCAGTCTCCAGTAGCGCCACGATGATTGGAGGTGTTGTAGCTGCCGCTGTTTCGGTTGCCGCTGCTTTCTTGTAAGTTCAGTTTTTACTAGCAGAATTGCTCTTGGTAGTTGGTTATATATTTTTTGCAAGCTAGACGTATTCTATGTAGTGATCTTCTTCATCTGCTATATTTGACGCTCGGTTACGAAGTTATTCGTCAGTCGTCAGTGCGACAGTCTTTGGATCTCGTCTGATCTACGACGGGAGAACGCAATTCCGCCGTTTTTCGCTTCTCGCAAAACTTGACACCTCGTCAAAGTCAAAATGATTCCTCGACGTGCATTATTATTGTTTGTCAAGCGTCTTTTTCATTCTTTCGCTTCATGGACACAACAATTCACTTTGTAATTCATATTTGGCATGTCTGCAAATATCAATAATATCATATTCGATCGCAAGGGGCTTCATGTTCTCGGAACAAAGCTTCATCAAGGAGCGCACGCTTCGATTTACTCCTTGACGAATGACAAGGGGACGACAGCGACTGGTGCGCAAAGATCACAGCAATTGTAACGTCGACAAATGCTTCTCGTCGATCAGTAGATACACAAAATGAAATTGCTCTTCAATATGAGCGACTTTTCTATCAATCTACGTTTGCGAGATTCCAAGGAGATATCATTCCTCGTCTTCCCGAAGCGTCGGGTGCTACGAGATACTTGGAAGCATACAAATATGATACAAAGGTAAGTCTAATTCTTGGGTTCTTCTCTATAATGTTCTGTCGCAATTTCTCACTTCGCGTCGAAAAGCTGGCTTTCTTTTTATTGTCATGGAGCGGATGCAAATGACACTCATCGAGGCCGTCCAATTGCTTCCAGTGACCGACAGCTCGGTTGATTTGAGCGCGATTGCGCAGCGTCTGGTGTACATTTTCAAAAAATTTCACAAATCTTCGAAAATCATAGCTGACGTGAGAGCCAAGAACTTTATGGTGGCAAAAGGAGAAGGCTCTGTCGCGGAACGCTTGCGGATGGTGGATCTTTCAGTGCTCCGCGATTTGATGGGCGAGAATGGTAAACATGCCGCCAATGAAGACGTGGATTCATTGCAGGGCTCGACTTTGTATGCCAGTCTGAATGTTCATGAGTTGCAAACGCCGAGTCGCCGCGATGATATTGAGTCAATGCTGTATATGCTGGCCGAGTTGATCATTGTCGTCCGAGCTCAACACCTTGAGCCGAAGCCGAACTGGTACAAGTCGCGGCATTTTCTACCCTGGAGCAATGGCGTGTCCAACAATGCCATTTTCAAGAAGAAGAAGGACAATTTGACGAACGATAAGACCGAGTTGTTCAGTCGCATGCCATCCGATCTTGCTGTCGTGTTCAAGGATATGTGGAAGGAGGTCCGCGGATATGACTACGAAGACGTCCCTAACTACGACTTTTGGAGAGCAAATGCAAGCAACTTATCGTGCGTGTTCCTGATGACAATCGAGAAGCTGCAAATCGTGATTTAGACGAACGTAGTCTGCATCAGAAAACCGCTGACGACCTTATGACAGTTGAGAAAAAGCAGAGAAACCAGGTGTTCACTCTTCGCCGAAATCAGAAAATGCCTCTGGGAGAATACCTTCAAACTAGCCACAACGAAGCTGAGGAACTAGAAGCCCGTCTCAAGCGGACCATACCGAATGAACCAAATGCAGCGTCACTGCGAAACAACCTACGTGAGCTACTTGCCGGTTTGATTGTCGCCGATCCCAATTTTGCTTGTCATCACGACATTTTGATCGATTATGGCGGATTTGCATTTATGCACGCGTTCAATCGCTCCGCGCTTCTCAAAACGAGCTAGCTCTCAAGGAGCATGTACTCGAAGCAATCAGCTTGTTTCAGTATTTGACAGCAACTCTCGAAGAGAGACTGCTGAAAGCTTACCCTGTATTGACGGGTACGCAAGCTTTGGAAGAGGGGGCGAAGAAGATTTCAGTTTCCTGCCGACATCGAAATCGCCCGATGGAATTGTGCAATGTTTGGTTCCTCTACTTGTGCGATTGGGGATCTACATCGATACGCTGACAATAAACGCGAAGCTCAGCTAGCCTACGAGCGAGCGATACAGCTTGGGCCTGGAATTGGCCTCGCCATGAAACAGCTTGCAGCTTTCCTGTCGCAAGCTGCAGGGCAGCAAGTGTTCACCTTGTACTGGTATGCGCGCAATGTCTCCGCCATAGCAGGGTCATTGCCTTGCGATAAAAAATTGGCAACACTTTTCAAATGCAACCTCCAATGGCTGGCTGAGCAAGAAAATCGGCAGGCACCGACATCAGCGGATTCAAACAGGATTCAAATCGAGCTTTTTCTGCTAAATTCTGCCAATTGCATTCGATCTTTTGAGATGTCTTTGCATGGGGAAGCGGCTAATACTGGCGTTTATGAAGTCATGTCGGAGTGCCGTCGATTGCTTTTGAACCTCCTCCGAATTCGGTCCTGGACGACAGCTGTTTGTGCAAACTGGTTGCGATTCATGCCTATTCCGAAAAGATTGTCGAAGAAGCCCGCTCTACGTCGATCTCGGACAGCAGTTCATTGAAACGGGAACTGCTTTAGTTCGAATTTCAACATTGTATCTGGGAACATCCCTGGCAAAACAAGCGTTGATTAACACCTACGATTCAGAGGAGCAACAAAGGTTCGCTGTCTAGTGCCTTTGATGCTGATTGCGGAGTATGTTTCAGGCTGCCCAATGCCTGATTTGACACGCTTTGAGGATGGTATTGTGGGACTGGATATTGCGGTAGCGGAAACCGCCTTTGGAAAACCGTCGTGCGCGTTTCCGAACGTATTCAAACGCAGGCGCATCGTTACAGGACCGAATCCATGACAGAAACCGCGCTTTTGTTGAAAGAGTATCGAGAGCTGCGAGGATTCGCTCCTTCACAACGTTCTTACCAGAAATCTCTTCCTGTGGTGAACTTTCAGATAAGGATGCGGTCCAATGCATCATGCAACGAAACATTAAACATGGGAGCCGAAAAGGAATGCAAGTTTGCAGTCTGGCGCGGAAAATGCGGATTGGAATCGTATCAAGATGCTTCGCTTTCTCGCTTTGGGGCAAAATTGGGTGAACGATCACGATTCCGTTTTGCGCGCCTTTCTCAGGTTGACAAAGAAAACAACCCCACTCACTTGTCGATTCTAAAGTGGTGCATCGCGGGAATGATGACATTTTTTTGGCAGTGTAAGAGGACTCGATAAGAATGGTGACAAATCAAAGACAACAGCTTCATCGTCGGTGGTCGAAGAGTCGAATGTGCCACTGGCATATCACAAATCACTTGAGGGCGGTCCGGAATTATTACTTCCGAGCTACCCCACACAGCCAAAACAGCACGCCAGTGATGTATCGCCTTTGTCTTCAACCATAAGCGGATCTAATGACAGTCGCGTCGCCGAAAACCCTTCTCCGGGGTTGCCTCTTGAGCACGTTGATAGACTCTCGGCGTCCAAGTCGCGGGCAACTGCAGCTCACCATCCTGAAGATCTTGACGGTCTTTCGACGCGCCGCTTGCATGATCCCAATAGTGACGAGCAGGCACGCTGCGCATCGCTGAGCCGCTTGTTTGGAACTGAGTATTTGCGGACATCGAGTCCGTTTGCCGACTGGCACTATCAAAGCGCCTCTTCACCTCGTGAAAGAAATTTCGACATCCAAGAGCGTGTGGACTCCCGGATTACTGCAATTTACCCCCTCCTGCTGATCGTCCGCCTCGCAGCGTGGATGATCCTAAATCAGGAAGTGGCGAACAGGCATACCTTGCATCGTTTGACCACTTTTATGGAACTGAGTATTTGCGGACATCAAATTTATTTGCCGACTCGCGCTATCAACGCGCTTTTCTATCTGTTGAAGGAAATCCCGCAACGACAGCAAGTCAAGGCGAATCAGAAGCCTATGGGGCATGGCTGCTCGATCCTGGCCTTTGATAAATCTTGCTCTGACGGTTCACGTTTCACGTTGATGGGAAGAGGCACACTAGAGTTTCGTACGACTTGTACACCACCGAAATATTCCAGTCTTAGTCTCACGAAAACTGTCATGATAAACGGTGTCTTTGATCAAATATTCATCTACATTCCAAATATTACCAATAGAATTAGAAATGCGCATCGGTTCACAATCCGAATGTGCGCCGGTGCAAGAACCGATTGCTATGCCACTACCAGAAAGTCACCCTTAGACAGCGCATGTCACGGGGAAGTACCAGAACGGAAAAGGCTGCTTGCGCGTTATTACTTTAGATAAGCAGATCTGCTTCCGTAGCAGCAAAGCTTTCTCACTTTCAATCAAACATTCAGAATGATACTAATGCATCTTTATCGTCCTCCGCAAACCAATTTGTACAAATACGGTCTTTCAAGTCACCAGGCAGCGCCATGCTAACGTTTAGGGAAATCCATCATTTGAGACAGCGTTCAAGTGTCACAGCAATATCCTCGCCTTCCTCTCGCATATCAGACCAGCAACTCTCGTTCTATGGCCGTTTGCAATGTGGTTTATTCACACCGAATTGACACATTCGATTGCGACCAAGCCCCGTCACAAGAATATCAAAACGATGATCGAATCGACATCGCTTTCTTTGATATAGAGTAGAGCAACAAGATCCCGATAGATATCCAAATCAAAAGTCTTTGACAATGTAGATTCTATACGGTGGCGGGGTAGTAGCAATCACATCGACGTGGTATAGAACGACTCGTCGTGATGAGCCATCACTCCGTGCATCCTTTCTATCTGCCAGGCACGTAGGATGTATACAGCCAGAGACGTGGGTGGACCGCTTTGTGGTTGTTGGCGGATCACGCGTGCTTTATGATGAGCCACAAAACGATTTTGTCGTCCACCTTCGTCATGGTCGACATTTTGAGAGTTTGAAGGACGATTCTTCTCGAGAAAACTTGACATGGGCGTCATCTTGGTTGCCAGATGTGCGGTATCATTATTGTGAGTTCGACATCCTCAGACCTGGCGCGTCGCCCAAAGGAAAATTCTGGCTGCATGAGACGATCCATGAATGGGAGATCTTTTCACAAAACGATGCGAATCACACACGCCGCAACACATTTCTATAGCCAGAAAGAAAGAAGGCGATGGTGGTAGCGTTGGCGTTTCGATCAGTTCGACGCACTCTGTAACGCCATGGGAGCCTGTCTGCCGGGTCTCAACGATCCATTCTGAGACTTAAAGATTGCCTGATGTTGTTGTTGGTCGGTGCTGAATCTGCTGGTTTTTCCCTTTGCACTGTGGCTCGCTCGTCGTTTGTGCTGTTTCTCGTCGAGGACGTAAAGATCCGACTCCTTCTTGCGACGAAACTGTAGCCGGAAATCTTTCTCCGGGATTGAGGCAGCGACAGACAATCAAATCCGAGGAGATCTCTCGCCAGTTTTCACTTCAAATCCGAGGAGATCTATATCTCGAGCGAACGGAAGCAACTCGAACGAAGCGCAGCAATCAAGAGAGAGCGAGAGAGGTTGAAACGCCAAGCAGTGTCTACGCCTCGGGATTTCAGCGCGCATTATCTGCACCTGCTTCCTTTCAAAAGGTTCAGTTATCTGGAATGCAAGATGGGTTTGGTGTTGATTTTGCCATGTTGATAGTGTCACAAAGTTTGTAAATAAAACGAAGGAAGGATCTTGCAGAGAAATAATGAGGTCGCCGTCCTCTCGTCGAACAACCGCCCCAAAACGGTAGATGGTCTGGCGTTCGTCGGCTACATACTACATACTAGTAACGCAAGCAGTCTCTAAATTCCGTTGTGATATGCTCTATAGCTGATAGTGTAGTGGAAGCTGGCCTGGCAATTAACTTTATCATACTCCGATCTGCGGAAAACCACTCCACATACAGAGTAGTACCGGTACCGACTTGGGAGTACACTTGACAAGGAACCCAGTGAATTACTTAGAGATCGAACGTTTACAAAAAAATTTGGCGTTCCTCCTCCTATCGAGCACACGCAATGAATGAATGAATGCATTGGCAAAGCATTTTTCATTTGAAAAAAAGGCAATCGTTTGTGAACATTGTCGTCTTGTTGTTCATATATCATACTAAGCAATCTGCTCATTCATCTTCCTAGACTACTCACTCACTCACAATGAAGTTATTATCAATCACCGCCTTAGCAGCAGCAAGCCTCTTGCTTTCGGCAAAGGCGCAGACTCTTTATGACACGGTGGCTGGAAATGCCGATCTTTCCACCTTGACGACGGCCATTGGCTTGGCCAAACTGCAAGAATACTTGACCATTACAACAGGTCTTACTCTCTTTGCTCCCAATAATGCTGCCTCGGATTGTTACCTCCCAAATACTTGACGCCTGGCTTTACTCCTCATTTGAAATACATTTTGGAGTATCATCTGGTCCAAGGCGGCGCGCTGACGGCAGCCGATTTGACGGACGGTTTGGTCATTGATACGGTCACTGGGGAAAGTATTTCGGTATCGGTCAGTGATGATGGAGCCGTTTTGCTAAGCGGGGTGCTTTACCGACTCCAAAGTCACAGAATTTGATATTTCGAGCACGACGGGTGTGACGCACATTGTCGATCAGTTCTTTTTTCCAGAAGAATTCACTTTTACTTTGTACGATTTGACGGGTCAAGCACCAGGCTTTGCCAGTGTCCTAGACTTGATTTTGCAGGCGGGTCTTGAAGACGAGTTGAAGGCGGACAATCGAACCGTGTTGGCGCCTTCCGATACTGCCTTTGCGGCACTGTCGCCCGAGTACCTGGCCGAAGTATCGGCGAATCCCGAACTGCGTGATTCGATCTTGCTGTATCATATCATTATCGGTAGTTATCCCATTGAGATTATCACGGATGGCATGGAAGTCATGACGGCGTCGGGGAATCCGCTCAAGTTTGGAGTCGTTGGCGGGGGCGATTTGCACAATACACGGCGTTAGGGCCTTCCAACAATGTGACCTTTGAAGTCACGAATTTGTTGGCGTCCAACGGCGTTGCGAATACTGTGTCAGGCGTGCTGGAAGCTCCGCCATTGGCAAATGTACCCAGTGCTCCATTGCCCTCAACAACGGCTCCTGTAGCATCTCCTCTGGCCATGCCGGTTGTTACGCTTGCCCCTGCGGCCACGCCTGTGACAAGCACAACCATTGCCCCAACAGCACCCGTCGCAACACCGGCTCCCACGCCCCAAGCGCCGACTACGGCTCCCGATCTGAAGGCCTTGACGCTGTACGGAACCATTCGCTTGACGGCGGATCTCTACTTTGAATACAGCCATTACTCTGGCTGGAATGGAAGCGTTCTTCGAGTCTACAACCGATCTGACCGTATTCATGCCAACGAACGATGCATTTGCGGGTTTGCCGGACAAGTACTTGACTCCTGGGTTTGTGCCGCATTTGAAAAATATTTTGAATTATCATGTCAATCAGGGCTCTCTGATTACTCGAGAGACTATAATAGACGGCATGATGATTCCGATGCTCAACGGAGAAAGTATCACGGCAACTGTAAACGAATCAACGATATTGGTCAGTGGCGCGGCGTTCAACAGCTCCACGTTAATATCGGATATCTCTCGGGTCAACGGGCTGGCCCACATAGTTGATTTGTTTTTCTTTCCTCAATCCTTGACGGTGAGCCTGTACGATTTGGCTGCGCAAGCTCCAGGCTTTGCTAGTGTGTTGGATCTGGTTACGCAGTCTGGCCTGGAAAGGGAGCTGAAAGCAGAGAACAGAACTATCCTCGCTCCTTCTGATACAGCGTTTGCGGCATTGCCTCCCGAGTACTTGGCCGAGCTGTCGGCGAATGCGCAGGTCCGCGACTCGATCTTGCTCTATCATGTGGTGATTGGTAGTTTCCTATCGAAATTCTGGTGGACGGTATGGAAGTCATAACGGCGTCGGGAAATCGACTACGATTTGGGGTAAATGGCGATCAATATTCGGCGGTCGGACCTTTCAACAGTGTCACATTTGATTCACAAACCAATTTGCTGGCAAGCAACGGTGTTAGTCACGTAATTGACGGCGTGTTACAGGCTCCTCCCTCGTTAAAGTCTTCGCCGACGGTTCCTGTTCCAGCCGGATCCTCCGCACCGACGACAACGCCCCTAGTCTTCCAACGACAGTGCCACCAACTACCGATACTACAGCTCGGCCCACAAATGTAAGAGTACCAACAACGGACCTCCCATTGGACCTCCTCCGTTTGCCGAGCCTACGGCAACCTCTAGATCCTGGAGGATTGGCAGTGCAATGACTCTGGTCTTTTCCATGTTCGCCTCTTTATGTTAATGGAGTTGAAATACTGATACTCTAGAGACCTATTTAATTTTTTTAATAGGTCTAATTATAGTTCAAAAGTGGAATTACGAACATTTTCAATCGGACATACGACGTCGCACCAGTACCAACACATATGTTCTCTAGGTCGCCCGGCGTGTCGTCGAGTCCGTTGACAGCCATTTGAAATTTTGGCCGTTTGATCGACACATCACACATGCAACTCCTCTCGAAACGGTCACACGAGAAATGACGAGATCTTTCGTCTTGTTCATTATTTTAAAACATATCCGAAACCTTACCATTTGTTGCTGGCCATTTGAACCTAAAGCGATCCTAAATTAACTAGACTAAAACCTACCTAGTTATACAAAATGAAGCTTTCCTTTCTTTGCTTGCAGCAACTTTGGCTGCTTCGACGGCCCAAGATGCCACACTGCTCGAGGTAGTCGCGAGCACACCCGATTTGTCCACGCTGAGCACAGCCATTGGACTTGCGGATGGTTTGCAAGAGTACCTGAATTCGACTTCCGATTTGACGTTCTTTGCTCCCAATAACGCGGCACTGGAAAGTCTGCCCGCAAAGTACTTGACACCCAACTTTGCCATGCATCTGCGTTCCATCTTGGAGATTCATATAGTGGAAGGAGCTCGCACTTCGGAGAGTATTACAGACTTTGCGGTCTTGGACGCCATCAGTGGGGATACGATTATCGCAACGGTGAATGATCAAGGCATCTTTTCAGCGGAGATGTCTTTAACAATGCTCAAATCGTGACACCGGATATCCTCTCGAGTTCGGGCATAATCCACATGGTGAATCCATACTTTTTACCGGCCGCGCTGGCCTACGACTTGTATGATTTGTCCACCGCCTTGCCGGATTTTGATCAAATTCGTAAATTGATTACGACGGCGGGTTTGGAAGACGAGTTGCGCGCCGAAAATCGTACCATTTTGGCTCCTCCGACATGGCCTTTGATCTCCTCTCGGGCGATCTTGCCGATCAAGTGGCCAACAACCCCGGCTTTCGCGATGACTTGTTGTTGTATCACATTGTCATTGGGTGCTATCCTTCTTCTTTATTACCGATGGTCTGGTAGTCATGACTGCGCTCGGGGTGACCATGAACTTTACGGTCGTCGATGAGAATAACGGCTCGAAGACATACATTGCCATGGGTCCTTTGAACAATGTTGGCCTTCAAGCCGGAGATTTAATTGCCTCCAACGGCGTGGCCCATGCTTTGCAAGGGGTTTTGGAAGTGCCTGTGCGATCGCCGCCGTTTGTTCAACAGCCTTCCTTGGCTCCTGCATCAACACCGACAGAGAGGAGATAATCCGGTGCCAACCTCGGGAGGACGATTCCTCATCCTCGGATGCTCCTTCAATTGTTGTTGTTGAGCCCCCAGGAGGAAGTAGCTCCGACGCAATCAAGTGCTTCACCAGCGCTATCATGCGTTTCTTGGATGATGATGTTGAGTAGTGCTGTGGGATTCATCTAGTTTATTAAAAATACGAAGTAATCTTAAAACGATATCACGTTACGCTGTTTCCTCACTGACAAAGTTCTAGTAGCTACACTGCAACCAAGTGCTCTGGCTCTGTTTTGCATTCCTTGAATGCTGATGCTGAGTAGTGGTATCGGGTTCATCTAGCTGAAATACGAAATACTAATAAACATACATCCCACATCCCACATCACGGATAGCTGTTCTCCCACTGATGAAGTAGCTCCAGCACAATCCAATGCTCCAGCGCTATGATGCTGTAGGATTTGTGGAAATAGATTATGGAAATACGAAGATCTAGTAAACGTAGACTACCGGTATATCACGTTGGGTCACTAACAAGGAGTAGTAGTTGCGTTGTCTTTAACCCGTTTATATTGTAGTATATTTGTTCCTTACACCTAACGGGATTTTTAAAAGAGAGCTACGACAGCAGCAGCAAAGAAGGACAAGGCGCTGCCCAAGGCCGAAACACCCGATACAGGCTGTGTGACGGGTGCAACTGGAGTCGTCGGGGCAACCGGAGACGTAGGGTCCATAACCGGGGCAACGGTCGGCATACCACCGTCGTCCGTAGTTACATTCTGCAAGGTAGGCGGCAAGAGAATGGTTGAAATGACGTGCGATACTCCATTCGAGGCCAGAAAATCAAAGTCTACAAGTGCAGAATCTTGCACCTTGATATTATCGCCAGAGACGCCGATGGTGAGCGTATCTTTATCCAACGTGGTAAGCACAAGACCATCCGTCAAGGAAGCCTTCGACCAAACACCTTCGACCATGTGATACTTGAGAATGACACCCACCAGACTCTCATCATTGACAATCATGGCCGTAAGATCCGGAGAAATAGAGGCAAACGCGTCGGCGTTGGGAGCGAAAATGGTGCGATTTTCAGCAGCAATTTCATCCTCGAGACCCGCTCGGGTAATGAAGGTTGCAACGCTATCGAATCCCTCGACATTCAAGGCAATGTCCGCAAGCGTCAAGGACATCCAGCTGGGAAGGAACAAGGCGTTCACAATATGAAGTTTCCCGTTACTACCCTGAATATCAGCCGTTGTAACTTGCGAGGAAAAGAACTCTGTGCCGAGAAAGACATCGGGGCAGTACCGTTGACCGTGGCGGTAAAGTTATCTCCCGATATGGCAGTAATGACCATGCCGTCCGTGATATCAGCTGCCCCCACTTCCGTGTCCAAAACGTGGTACAAAAGAATGTTGGTCAAATGCGTCTTCCACGAAGGCGACAAGTACTTGTTATCCACGCCAACGACAGCATCGTTGGTAGGAGCAAAGACTGTGTAAGTTCCAGCAGGATCGGCGAGCGTGTCTGCCAAACCAGCGGCCTGAACGGCAAGGACCAAGCCGCTCAATTCATCTGTAGCAATGGCAATTTCAGCAATGGTTTGGTCTTGAGCGACAACAGTTGCTGCGCAGGAGAGGAACAAGCTAGCAATACTGAGTTTCATGTTGCGAATGATGAAGGTGAAGGTAGATAAAGTACCGGTAGTTCTATAACGTCAAAGAAGACAATGTGTTGTTTCCTTCACTATAAACGAGAAGAAAACGAGAAATGAGCGAAATGCCAAAGATCGCGTCAGCGGATCGCTGCAAACAGGATCTGCACATGCCAATAGAGGTGCGACGGCTCGCGTTCTCCCTAAATAGACGCGCATGATCGAGTAACGGATTTTTGAACCGCACGATTGATGAAGGTGTTTATACTCGTTGTAGACATGCTGGCGCTCTTCAACGGCTGATTTAGGTGATTGCTTGCGTGACTGAAAGCTCATAACCTGTAGGAATTTGGAATCTCAAAATCTTGGACCTGTCATCACTGCGCGGCGAGAAGAACAGCAACAACACACATTTTCTTTTGTTTTCCTGGCCTTGCTTTATTGATTTATTCATTCATCATTATGTATTATATAAATTCACTACTACTTGGAACGCACACAAAATGAACAAAAGGCCTTGTTTGACGAGTAACGCATTTACGCAGCCAGCAACCAAAGCAAGGACCACAACATCATCAAGCCACCCACGAAGTAACTCGCAACGCCAACAGCGCTACTTGCCTCGCTGACTCCGTCTTGACGCACGCTATTGTCCATTTCCGGTGCAATACGGGCAGTACTGTTTGCAGTTGTCGTAGTTGGGACGCTCGAAGGGACGCTCGAGAAGATATCCGAAGGCTGAAGAGAAGGCGCGGTGGCATTCTCTGGAGTTACTCCGGCAGTAGTCGGGGTATCCGAGGCCATGCTAGAGGGCGGCATTGTAGGGGCGGTGGCGTTTCCGGAGCTTGCGCCCATTGATGGAGTATCCGAAACTGTGCTGGTAGGCTGCATCGTAGGGGCGCCTTCAGGATTGACCCCGATCGAAGAAGGAATGTCCGAGGCCATGCTAGTTGGCGGCATTGTAGGGGCGCCTTCAGGATTGACCCCGATCGAAGAAGGAATGTCCGAGGCCATGTCAGAGGGAAACGTCGTAGGGATTTCTTCAGGGTTTACTCCGATCGTTGTAGGAACGTCCGAAACTATGTCAGAAGGCTGGGGAGACATTGTTGGAATGCGTTCAGGGTTCACGCCCATGGTAGGGACGTCCGAAATAATGTCAGATGCAGGAGACGAAGGATAATCAGATGGATAATCCGACGGCATGTCCGACAAAGATTCCGGCTCGACCGGTGTCTGCACGAGCAGCACACTATCAATGACATGCAGGATACCCGTGCCAGCAAGAACGTTCTCCTGCACGATTCCCGCTTTCGAATTGATCATAGGAATACCATTGACAAGGGTAATATTCAGCGACGGTCCGAGCACTGTCTCAAGTGTAGTTCCATCTTCAAGCAAGAAACTTGGGTACACCGTTACACAAGTGATACAACACAACGGTGCGTAAGCCTTCGGTGTCGTTCATGAGTGTAGACAAGGTATCGGTAGGAAGCGCGGCAAACGCCTCGTCGCTCGGCGCGAACATGGTGCGATTCATTGCCGTCAGTTCGCCTTCGGTACCGGTCATGGCGACTACCTGGGACAAAGTCGTCACCCCTGCAAGCCATTGACCACGTCGAGCAATGTTTGGACCATAAAGGAAGGAAACATCAACTCACTGATTTTATTCACGACGCCGTTACTTGCCAACTCGGTTTCGAGGATCTGGCTTCCGGAAAATGCAAGGCCATTGACATAAACGCCCGTGCCCCCATTGCGCAAACCGGTCGAGTTTCTTGTAAAGTAAATAACTTCGCCCCACACAGTCTCGGTACTGAATCCATCCACAAAGACGTCGGGGTAGCAGAATATGGCAAAACGTGGAACAATAAGATGCCATACAGATGGAGAAACCAGTTTTCCGTCAAGATATAAGAAGGCACACTCGTCAATGCATTGTTGACTGGAGCAAACAAAGTCAACGCCAACGAAGTATTGGACAGCACTTCGTCCATACCGACAGTATCGACGAGGGAAACCAAAGTCGTCAGATCCTCCTCCTGCTGAATCACTTCATAAATCGTAAGATCTTGCTCGGCAGTGATCGATGTATCTCGAACCGTGGGACTGACAGTGGGGATGTACGTTTCCTCAGGGCGATCCGTTCTTTCACCGTCGTTCGTAGGATAGGGGTTGTCTGCTCCGTCTCGACAGATTCTTGACTGGTAGGAGACAATGTCGTGTGTTCCCTGTCCATGGAACCACCTGCAACAGTAGGGGACGACGTCCTACGATCCCTGTCTTGGCGAGGACGTGTGGGTCGCTCCGTGTTGGGAGAGGCGGCTGCGCGAGTAGGGGACAGTGTTGGATGCCCGCCCGCTTTAGACACGTTACCCGCTTTGGATACGTCGTGACTGGGACGCGAGTTCATCGTGTGTCCACCCGCTTTAGACACATTACCCGCTTTGGATACGTCGTGACTGGGACGCGAGTTCATCGTGTGTCCACCCGCTTTAGACACATTACCCGCTTTCGAAACGTCGCGACGGGGACGAGAGTTCATCGCATGTCCACCCGCTTTAGACACGTTCTGACAAGGGCGAGAGTTCATCGCATGTCCGCCCGCTTTAGACACGTTACCAGCTTTGGATACGTCGTGACGAGGACGAGAGTTCATCGCATGTCCACCCGCTTTAGACACGTCGTGCCGAGGGCGAGATTTCATCGCATGTCCGCCCGCTTTAGATACGTCGTGGCGAGGGCGTCGCACGTGCTCATTGTCGATGGAGTCATCCTTGCGGAGACGGGAGTACGCCCCACGCTCGCTGTCGATCATGCTGTGACGGCCGCCCCGGAAGCGATAGCCGCCATGGGCAAGAGTAAAAGAAGGAGATGTCCAAACTTGTTGGTCATGATGAAATATTCTTCTTCAACAAATCTGGGATGAAGCAAGTATTATAAGGGATGATGTGATTTGGCATTTATCCTGTTTTCTCGCTGACATTCCGCAGAGTGCGAACCCTCAAGGGCTTCGCTGTCTCTTTGATACTTTATTTGGTGATCGGGCTTTTCCGAATTCCACCGGGTACCTATGTATAAGTGTTTGCATGTCCTCGAAGAGAGCGTCCTTAAATATCTTGTATTTGTTATCCTATTCCAAGGTCACGAACGCGAAAAGTGATCTGTCACGGGTGATTTTCACTTGCAATGTCCGAAATTGGTCAAAATCTTTTCATAAGTAAACGGGGACCTTTCCTGGCAATATGGTCGCTGTTTGGCTCTTACATCATTGCCCCGTGTATCATCTTTCCTCTTTGGACTTGTACAAACGCCGATACTTAATACTTCACTTGTTCTTGACCTCTTGCTAGGATACAAACACAACTCGGGACTTAGGATAACGATGTTGCGTGCACTTTCTACGAGCATGCGTGGACCCAAAGGTTCTGCTCAAGTAGAACGTTCCTTTTCAGAATGATTCTATCTTGTAAGAACAGCGAGCACAACTTGATTGCGGCAACAATACAAACCCTAGAGGAATCCAAATCGTTGTTTCTTTGTGAAAAATGACACACGAAAAGGGGATAGCTCGTTACAAGCTAGCGTTTAAAACAATAATTTATAGACCGTAAACAACTCATAGCTCAACTCAATTTTTTTTAAGAAATCAACATAGTCTAGCTACAATAGCAACGAACAAAACACTACAAAGCGCTGTAGCACTACCCGCATGAACTCCTCTCGACGATGATGATTCAGCTGGATTTGATGTAACCGATGTTGCGCCGAAAAATCCGTTGGGATCCATCGACGGCGCGACAAACGGCGCTCCTGTTCGGGGCATCAAGTCGGCCGCTGATACTGGACCAGACGTCGCGGTGATGGGAACCGGATTGGGCGTGATGGTGTACAACGCGAGGAGGAAGGGTTGCATTTGCTGGCTGTGCTATTATCGTCGCTGCTCGGCTATTGAGAACGATCATAAAGAAAGAAATGAGCCATTTTATGTTCGTCATGATGTCTTGAGAGAAAATGGGAAAATGCGTTTTTTCGGAGCCCGACTGGAGAAAGAGCGAGCCTATTCTTGTGTCCTTGCCCATAAAACACAAAAGGTGAAGTGCGATTTTCGAAGTGATCTTTAACCAAAGCCGCGGTTCTTTTGGCTTTTAACACCAAAGTGACAATCGAGAGTTGTCCGTCACGGCGCAAGTTCTCTCACATGAACTGCATCACGCGATCGTCCATTCGATCAATGCAATCCGCACGAGTGAGGCATGCACTTTTGTGACTGAAGGAATCATCATCGCAGGCAATCTTCATTGCCTTTGAAATACATCTTCCTTTTGAAAATATATTTCAAACCTTACGCTGGTGTTAACGATCTTCATTCGTCTTGATGGGTCAGTCACCCCATTTATGTTGATTGAAAGTGCTAGAAGAAGGAATGTGAGGAATGAAACATTCTCATTCAAAGTTCGGAGTTTTGCTTCCAGCAATGGCAGTCCCATACACCATACACATGAAACGTACTCCTACCTCGAGAGTAATAATAACGAAGGCATAGAATTGTTTTCTTCCCCGAATTTAATAAACGTAGAGTCGGATTCACCCACTTTTTTATCTCAGTGAAAGCAGTAATGAAGTCTTTGCCTTGATGCCTGATACATGAGTATGCCCAGGGATGTACGAACAACAAGCGGTTGGTTGGTTGGTTAACTGGCTCCAGGCTCCAGGAAGGAGGAGGTACGGTACTAGAGTATGCAGAACCTCAGGGCTCAGGGGTGGTGACTGGTGACCGAAATCATCCTGGAACCCCGAGGCCACTCCTCCAACCCCACATGCTCCTGTACTATTTGCGTCGTTGTGGAAATATTGATAATTTATTGAAAGCAGAAATGCTCCCCTTTGGAAACGGGCGCCGGAATTTCACTCTACGAATAATTGTAGAGAAGGAGGAGAAATTCTCTGCATGAAACTGTACATCGCGAAAACAACGTCGGAAGACTCTTGAGACATCATTATTATGTGTGTGTGGCGCATTCTTATTTCTAATCTAATGAATTGATCATTATTGGTTGTTCAATTTGGTCAGAGAAGCCCTCAGAAGGGCAAAACGATCAGTAACGACAACCCCATCCACGATCCAATATAAAATAAATGCAGTACTCCGACCGCGCACCACGGACAGGGTGTGTGTTTGGGTGTGTTTCGAGTTTCGAGTGTGAGTTTACTACTGTTTGATGGTTAAGAAATAGTTTCCAGTGAAAGGGACATTTGTTCGAAATTTATATATAATTGGAAATTGGATGGATGCACTCTCACATATAGCGCTCTCACCATTCGCTTCGCCGAATTTCTTCTTCTTCTTATTCTTCTCAGCCTCGAAAACTTTCACACCTATAAATCATTCCCGTCATCATCATTCTAATACTATCCTTCAATCAACATACTATATACAAATAATATCATGCTGTATCTATTTCCTTTTACAAATCTCGATCGCAAGGAGATCATTTTGATCACTCGAAGCAGCAAGAAGAATGAAGGCAAGCTCCGATTTTGCTTTGCTATATCGGTAGTTCTCGCATCATGTCTCGGATGCCTTCTCGACGCTTTTGTTGTGTGGCAGTTTCAATCCGAAATGGCGTCGTATTCCGAAGAAGATCATTATTTCAAAGAAGAATTTGTGTTTCTATTAAGAGGCGATCCGCGACGTCCTCATCATCACAATAATGCTAACAATTTTCATGTCGAACGAAAGCTGGCATCAGCAGATGAACAAGAACAAGAAGATGATCCGTACTTGAACATTCAAGTTCCTCCTATTCGCGAGAAGACTCCTTTTCGGGTTGTCTTCTGTTATTGGATCAGAATCATCGACTAACCGAATGGATTGCTTATCACTATTTTGCACTTCCTCTCCGAACTCTGTTCATTGCCTATGACCCAAAAAACAAGAAACCGAGCGACCGAACTCATCGAACGATGGAAACATGTGATTGAGATTATCGAATGGGATGACAAAGACTACTTGCCGGCCAATTGGACGGCCGGCTTGGTGCCGGATGTGACAATGAATGCGTCGTTAGCGACCGTCGCTCACAGAAAACGCCAACTGACGTTTGTGCAAAAGTGTCATGAGCGTTCCGTGGAAATGGGTGTCCACCGGACGATTCTGTTGGACCCGGATGAGTACTTTCGTGTTAATCCTGCCGTCGTTCCGGCTGCGATCGTCAATACAAGCGAACCAGGTCACATTACAAAACTATTTCAGCAATTGGAAGCTCCGAATAGCACATTATTGGTGGAACAGAATGGTGTCACATTCAACGCTAATTGTTCTGTGTATCCCCGCGTGCAATATACGACAATGGCACCCAATCAACTGTATCATGTTCCCAAGGATGTCGAGTACGACGAGACTGGCTTATTGGTCGATACGTTTTATTTCAATACGATGCGTTATAGATATCGAAATTTGCACCGAATGAAGCATCCGAAAGCGATTGTGGATGCCAGAAACGGCGTTCCTCATCAAATTACAATGCTGCATTATCCCTTGGACCTGGCATGCAACAAATCGGCTTATTCCATTGACAAGTCTCCTTTCTGATCAATCATTACATTGGGAGCTTTGGTGACTTTTGCACGCATTTCACAGCGATGCTCGAAACAACGCGATGAATTATGCAGAACTTGTACTGAAATGGCAAGACAGATCTCGAGGTCGCGGTAATGACCACGCGTTCGATTTTCATTTGCGCAATCCACTGGTACGGGATGACAGCATAACAAGCTGGGTTCCAGCGTTCTTTGCCTGGCAATCCGAGGAGGTTGCACACATACTTCTTCGAGACACTGGAATACGGGCTTTGCATCTGAATCTGTAAAGTCCTACATGGGATTGGGCGCGTATAAGTCGCTTTATAGTGCCAATCCTCGTTATTCCTTTTCTAAATACAAGCGTCATTGAGCGGTGCATTCTGTGGTAAGATGGTGCTCGTCCTTCTATATAATAGTCTAATTGTTGTTCTAGTGTATTGATTTTTTTAATCTACGAATAGTGAGGTGCATGGTGCATGCGATGTGAGAATACTAGTAGGAGTGAAGTAGTGAAGGTGAATCATTATTGGGCTTTCATTTCCTATCGGCTCTATTTTCCCTGTCACAAAACATGTTCGAAACCGCATTTTGGAAAGCCGTTGGTTGTTCGGTGAAAAATGAGTGCCGGGTGCGATATGGCGTTATCGCTTTGGCGACTGCGGCGACGCGAACGCAACGACGAGAACAAAAAAATACCAAAATCGAAGCCTCGCAGGTCATTCATAACAACATATTTAGTAACAATTCATGGGAAGCATTCGCTCCCTTTGAAAGGAAAGCAGCTCGCCTCTTACCTAACAGAGTTGCATCTCTTGACCCGATTTCCCGATGCTCTCAAATACGACGACAAATTTAGATTCAATTGCGCCCACCTCGCGAAGGAAAAAACACTGCAACCTTCGGTTTTGTTTTGTTGCTTCATTATTCCTTGCCTTTTCAATCGGATGCTTTCTGGATTCGCTCGCTTTACTAGAGGTTCAAGCGGGAACTTTACTATCGGCAGCAGAAGATCTTTACATCAAACCGGAGGCTGTTTCTTTTCTGAGAGACGAGCCATCACCGCTGCATTCTTTCATTCACAATGAAAAAGCATTATCGAAACAATAGACGATCAACATCTCAACGTCCAGGCTCCGCCCTATTCTCAAAAAGAATCTTTTCGGGTTGCATTCTGTTTCTCGACCAAAATCATCGAATGACCGAGTGGATTGCCTATCACTATTTCGCACTTCCACTGCGAACATTGATCATTGCATACGATCCAAAACAAAAGACCGGGCTACTAAACTACTGGAACGCTGGAAGAATGTGATTTCGATTACGGAATGGGAAGACGAGGATTATTTGCCGGCCAACTGGACCGAAATCAGCGAGGAGCATTATCGTACTCGACCAACAAAAGTCTCCATGGCATTGGCGACTCACGAAACGCGTCAACTGTTGTTTTATCAGAGCTGTCACAAGCGTTCTGTGGAAATGGGCATTCGAAGGACTATTCATCTCGATCCAGATGAGTACTTTCGCGTCAATCCTGCGGTGATTCCGGCTACCGTCTTGGATACGAGTGAACCAGGTCATGTTACGAAGCTGTACCAACAACTGGAAGCTCCGAGCAATTCACTGTTGCCGGAACAAAATGGTGTTACATATCATGCGAATTGCTCTGTGTACCCTCGTGTGCAGTACACGACATTGGGACCAAACCGATGGTACAGTGTTCCTAAAGATGTCAATTATAACAAGCCGGGCTTGGTCGATCCTTTTATTATAATACGCTGCGATACAGATATCGAAACAAGCATCAAATGAAGCATCCGAAAGGGGTTGTGGATGCCATGGACGGTGTACCTCACGACATTACAATGTTGCATTACCCATTGGATCTGAAATGCCTCAAATCGGCCTATACACTTGCTAAGTCACCGTTCCTGATAAATCATTACATTGGAAGTTTTGCGGACTATCTGCGTACGTTTCGCAGCGACTCAAGAAATGAAGCGTACACAGATGCAGATATTCGATTGAAATGGGAAGAGAGGGCTCGAGGCACCGGAATCGGAGTGGACGTTGCTTTTGATTTGCACTTATACAATCCACTGGTACGGGATGACAGTATAACGAACTGGGTTCCCGCTTTCTTCGCCTGGCAATCGGAAGAGGTTGCACGGGCACTTCTTCGTGACACTGGGATGCGAGCTTCGGATTGAAGACTATCAAATTGGCTGGAACGACCATCATTTTTTGTCGAAGGAGTTGGCGTATGCAAATTAGTCGGAACACTTTGATTTTGCAAATTTGTACTAAGAACTGATAGAGACGACCTATATTTCCTTCAAATGAGTCGGCCCGTTTTAATCCGTCTGATTACGTAGATTGATGCGGTGCACTCACTATGGAGGCGCGTTGTTACTCAAAAGCGAAGGAACGAGATAAGAGATTCGTTTGTGAAAATTTACAAGTCGGGCCTTGCCAAGCCAATACGACTCTTCAGAGGCTGAGCGGCTCTATCGTGTAAACACCACAACCAGAAGAACCAATAAATAAGGAAAGGTAGAGTGAAGATAGGTCGCGTAGCTGGTGACGTCCTGAACCGGAGAAGTTTGACCTTTGCAGGGGCGTCGTTATTTGAAGCCGGCGGACGATTCGATGGGCTTGAAGGCGTGTCCATCGTTGGAGAACTTGGACGAACGACCTCTGGAGTAGACGACGGTGCAAACGTCGGTGCAATGGTAGGGGTAAATCCAAAGATGATGGTAGCAGGACGGATCCTACAACCATAACTAGTCCATTACCAGCAACACCAGAGTCCACCCCAACAATCTCAGCTTGCTTGTCAAGAATAAATCCCCGGCTTCCGTCACTGACACGGACATGTTCATGCCCGCTAGTGTTTTCAGTGCGATTTGCTTTTCAGCCGAGCAGATGGGTAAATGCCGACAATGATATGATATGACACCACATCGACTAGCAAGTCCGTGCCATTTTTTAATGCGTTCGCAGTCTTTGAGTCCAGTGCAACAATGGCTTGATTGGTTGGTGCAAGGAGGGTGTATTCCTTTTCATATCCGTTAGAACCGATTCCATTCCTGCCATTGTAATGAGATCGACCATAGCGCTAAAGTATCCCGTTTCAACAGTCAATACGTCCAATAGCGTTTGTTCCAGAAACGGTGGCAAAAGATGGAATCCACGACATGAACGACCCCTGTTTCGAGTTAAAGTAAAAAAGGAGTGAGCCAAGTGAGATAACAAGAACATAGCGCTTGTCAATTTTTTTTCTAGAATACAAAGCACCCACCATTTCCAGCAACTGTATCCGCTTGCAACACTTGACTTTCAAAGAATGTTCCTTCAATGTGAGATCCCTTGATTATCCAGGAAACATTTACATTTTCGTTCAAGACCGTGTTTATCTGTCGATCATCCGTTAACTGCACCGCCATGTAGGTAGCCCGTGGAACAACATGATAGGCTAGAATAGATCTCAAATGCACCGTCCAATCGGCGCTCTCCAAATATTTGGCGTCGATTTTGTTGAATGCATCGTTATTGGGCGCAAAATGGTAAAGTTGACCGTCGGATCCGACAAACTCGATAAAATCCCCGCTCGAGTGGCGGCTTCCTCTAACACGAGTAGCTGTGAGTTTCTCGCAAAACTTCCACTACCGACTCTGCCGGACCATTGGTTGTAGGAGATTCTGAAACAGGTAGTGTAGGGACCGAGCTGGGACTTTGCAAAGGTGTTTGGACAGGAGCAGCCGACGATGAATTTCCCAAAGGTACAGCGGCGCTCGGAGCCACAACGGGAGAGCGAACGGGAGATGTGCTGTTCCCAAACGGTACAATGGCATTCGGCACCGCAACAGGAGCAAGAACGGGCGATGTAGCTTCCTCAACGACCTGAATCGTCAATCCAGTGTAATAGAAAATACTCTCCAGCGTCGTACTGTTGTTGACGACTACGACCGTAATATCCACGTGCAAGTCCACCGGCGCATCCAGCGAGATACTGGCTTTTGCTGACGACTTTACTGTGCTGTTTGTGTGCGTGATCGCACCGACATTTCCGCAAATAGCTACTTCCGAGGTCAGTCCTCGCGTCGAGGTAATGACCTGATCGGCTTCGGCGCCCCCGACGCGAATGAGAATTCCCTTGTATCGGCGTCCTGAAATGAGAATATCAAAGTCCAACGATGAGACTGTGATTGTAGTGTTGGTCGGCGGAACGATTACGTTATTGATAGAAAGAATGAAACCTCCATTTTGCAGGGTTCCATTCAGTCCTGGAGAACCCAATAAATGCGATCCTTGTACGGCTGGACCTCCCGCTTGACAACTGGAAGCACCCGTTGGTCTCGATTGACTGGGAACAGAGAAGAAGAATAGCAGACCACATCCCCAAAGTATTATTTGTATCCTAAGCACCATTGCGTGTTATTGTTGTAACTTGGTTCTTTTTTGTGGCGTTGTTTTTTGTCGGCTTTTTTTCTTGTCACTGGTCACTGGTCACTGATCGCAGTCGTACTGTATACCTCCTTGTACTGCAGTCATCAATCGCACAGCCATAAAGCAAGGATACTGAAGAAAAGTCAGCCGTCCAAATAAAAATGACCGCGAGCTGATCATCGCCACTCCTTGCTTGGACCAACCTCTATCTCTAACTCTAACCCGTCCTTGTGAAACAGTTTCGGACTTCGGACTTCGGACAGCGTTTCATCTCGCGACAAAAGACAAACAACGACGACAAAAAATTTGCAGCCATTTGCGTTTCCTTTCTTTCGATTATTTTAAACAAACAGAATGGATACAGGTCGACAACAATATGACGAGCGCGGAAGCTTCAATTCTCGTGTCGCAGCTTGCCGAGCTATCGATTCAGCGCTGATTGAAATACGAGAAATTTTCATTTCTCTGCCCGCTGCAGTAGGCTCTCGTTGGTGCTTGTTGTGTTACCGTGCTATTGCTGCGGCTGCTGCCCCTTTCGGTCTGATGTAATACATGATAAAACAGTGATTATGAAGCATGCGTTGTCGTCCGCGACGCAAAGAAATCAACAAAAGCATCGGTTAGTCTTTTTCAACGAGAAGTCGTTGTAAGAAACGGCGATCGCGGCTCACGAGTCGGGGCCTTTCGAATGCAGCAAACTCAAGTAAACCAGTATACAGCCTCCCGTTCCTCGTTACGCGACTGCAAAGTGCATTTCTTTTTCGTGGGTATAACGATGCACTCATGAGTTCCTTTTGAAAGAATAAAAACGTCACAGCGTCAAAAAACTTGGACGCGGCACATATTTTGCTGCTCGAATAGCGTTTCAGCAAGAGTGTGTTTACTCAATTTGATGACCATGTCGGTGAATGGCAGGGTGCTTTGTAGCCGACAAAGGGAGCTTTTCCGCCGAACAGAATACCTCAAATTTTCAATCTACCATTCTCCTGTTTTATGAGCACGAGGATTCTCTACGATTCGTAACGCGTTTGATGCTTGCTGTAGAGGTATTTTGTGGTGCTGTGATACAGAGAACAAAGAGTGGTGAAGAAAGTATCGTCGGGAAATGAATTGGGTCTCGTTTGTGTAGACCTATTACTTGGCCGACTGTCTCGTTTGCATGCAATCGTATCGCTGCCTGTACAACGAGCTTGTGAGGGACGCTTTGACCATAAAAAACAACCAACCAGTGACACGACACAACCAGCCTACTTGGTCAGACTGAATATCTATTCTTTGGAATTGAAAGTATCAATGGATTTTAATATGAATCGAATTATTGCCAACGTGATGGAGCGTCCTTGCTTTTGTTCTTTGGCGAATAGGCTCAAGCATTCTGATGTTTTCTAAACGGGCATTTAACCTTCCGTCGGAATCGTCAATCCATTTAGCTTATTCGGATCGTTGCAATTGGGATCAAGCCGCTGTACCTGGGAACTCATTTTGATACGCGGCCTCTTTTCCGAAACAAATCGTTCTAGTACAAATTCCTGATACTTGGAAACGCGATTGGACTCGGTAAGTTTGAATTCAAGGTCCTTGATGCGTCCTGCATACCTGTTCTCGTTATCATTTATCATGCGGTAGGCTTCGGCGAGACTGAACATTAACTTTGCCTCTTCTGCCGTTCCTTGGACTCGACAGATTTCTTTTCTTGGTCAGCTTTCGAAAGGACTTCCTGAGCTAATTTTGCAAGGCGTGAACTCTCGGTAACCTTGAATTCAAGTTGGGCTATCTTGGCTTCATATGTAACAGCCTGCTGTTTTTTTTCGTTTTCCAACCTTTGACATTGGGATCGGACGAAATGAAATAAGCGCTCCGATTCTGTCAAACGAAATTCCAAGTCAGCAATCTTGCCTGCAAAATCCCTCGCTTCGTGAGCATCGATACTGTTCAAGTCTGTGTTGGAACTAGCAAAGGAGTTCTGATCCGATGACGACTCCGAGAAACTTTTCGTTGTATCAGCCATTTCTTCCATCAACGAATCGATCTTGTCGACTTGGTCTTTGCTCAAATGAGACACCATCTTTATCTTAGTGCCAGTCTCAGAGAACTGATTTGTAAGATTCGACAATTGCGTCTCTACGTTGTCGCGCTGCATTTCTGCGATAGACTTCATCTCTTCCGCCTTGCTGAGATTCATCTTTAGAAAGTCACAAAGGTCGTTCGACACAAAGAGGCGGCTTTCGAGTTCTCCGACTTGTTGCTGTAGATCCACGATGGTAGCATCACGCGAGTCGACGATGCTATCTTTCGATTCCAATGCCGACTTGGCAGCTGCTAGCTCAGCACGAGTCGCCTTTAACTGCTCTTGGATGGTAGCATTTTCGTCGCGCTGCTTTCGGGTATCTTCGGCCACTCGCTTTGCATTTGTCGTCAAGAACTGGGTCATGCGGGTAGCTTCCGTAAGACGGAAATGAAGATTGGCAATGTCCGCGGACGATTTCTTTTCAGCGTCCCGAAGCTTGTTCTGTAGGAATACGGCCATCCGAGAAGCCTCGATCACTTTGAACTCGGAGTGTTTCTTTTCTCCCAATGCCGATAGTTCCAACTGCTTAAGCTGGTCTACCTTCTTCTCCAATGTTTGCTGTGCGAACTGACTGACACGGCTTGCTTCTTTTAGCTTGAATTCAAGATTGGCAGTAGTAGCACTGCTTCGGGCTTCGTTCGCTTCTTTGTCAATTTTCAATTGATTCAAGCGACTCTCAACATACTCTGCATATCTGCGAGATTCCGTGAGACGGAACTGGAGCTGCAAAATCTTGTGGAGCAACTCGTTTTGTCCGGATTTGACTAATTCGACAGCTTGTTGAACCTTGATCTCGCATTCTCGCTGATTCGAATCGAGCGATTGCTCAGCTTCTTGGAGTTTCTTGAGCAGCTCTTGGATTTGAGAGTCATTCTTTGCATTCATTTCATTCGACATGGCTAAATCGGCTGATTTTTCCAAAAGGTGGCGCTGGATGGTTTCTAGCTCGGCAAACATTTGGAATTTTTGTTCTTTGTAGCAATCTGCCTTTTCTTCTGCCTTCTGCAGACTCTTTTGCAGAAAGTCTGCCAGTCGGGTGGCCACTCCCAAACGACTTTCGAGCTCCTCCATTCTCGTGCCCAGTTCTTTACTTGACTTTGCGAAAGGTGCGGATGTTGCCGTTCGACCTTTCGTATCAGACCGCATGTTTGCAATGACGAGCGCATTTGTCTTGTCTTTGAGCAAGTATTTCAGTTTGAGAATCTCTGCCTGTAAGCCAAGCGTACGTTCTCGGTGATGACGTTTTTCTTCTTGGTCCTTTTGTGACGATCCTTGTAGCAGACGCATTTGCTGATCCGAGTCCTCAAGCCGTTTCTGCATCTCGGCGAGTCTCTGACGAAGCGCACCAATCTCTTTCGAATCATCATCTTTCACCGGTTGTAGTTGATTCCTTTCCTGTTCTTCTTTCGCGGCTTTCATTTGAGTTTCCAAACTCTCCACTTGTTGCACCAAATACTCCTTTTCTTCCCTCGTTTGCACCATGCTAGTGTACAACGATTCGAGCGTTTGATTGTAGCTGTGATTCAAATTGTTTTCCATTTCCACCATCTGTTGGACCAACGCATCAATCTTGTCAGCCTGTTCCTTGCAAAGGCTATCTTGCTGACGCAAAGCCACTTCTTTCTGTGCCAGTTCTACTTGCAACTGCTGCAGCAGTTGGCCTTCCATCATGGGAGAGCTCATTTGCTTTGTGGGTGGCGGGGTAGAGTCGTATCACTATCGTAAAACGTATTTTCCTTTTGCGCTTCGCGTTGACGACACTTTTTTTGTGTCGAGAGAAATAATAATCCTATTTCATCGATATTATGATCGAGATTTGATGAGCACACGACAATCAAATGAGAAGGCAGTGATTTCAGAGGGAGAAAAAAGCAAAAGGCCTACTGTTTTCTATCGTGACATCGGACATCAGACATCACGAATCGTGACATTCTATTTCAATGTTGTACTACGTACTACGTGAGGTACTAAGAAAGTGAGCCTTCAGAATCAAGACACAAGACACAACAACGCAAAATACGTTGGTTGTTTGTCAATAAGTTACAGAATTCCTCTCTGTACTCTGTAACCATTGACACCAGTAAGCATTCAACACATATCCCTTTGTTATTTTCGATGATTTTCACTAGTGATGCGTCCCGGTACGGGAATTTCCCGTTTCCGGGAAATGGATTTCTGATTTCCATCCCATTTCCCGCTCAGTCCGCTGAAAAGACGGGACGGGAAATCGGTCTGCTTTTGTACGTAAAACTACGAGAAATAGCAGGGATAAGCCCGCAAAACATCACTGATAACACCGATAAGGATTGGGGATAACCTCTGATACTAGATCCTTCCCATCTTTTCCCATCTATTTCCGTTTCCCGGGAAATGGTTGGCCATTCCCGCTGCCAGAAGAGGCGGGACGCATCACTAAAATTTTCACACGTGGAAAACGACCAATGGCCTTTCTGTGATTGATGTGGTCTTGAAACGAAAATGAATAAACAATATCCAACTATCAGTACTAAGATAATTTTGAGCCCAACAAGGAAAACTCCTTGGGCTTGGAACAGAACAACAAACGTCAGTACAAAAGTACAAAACGCCGGAATTTGCGTGTCTCCCGAAGCCAAAGAGTTGGCGAAAGAAGGAAACGAAAGTCATGCCAGTTGCCAGTTGGCAGAGTTGGGAGTTTGCATTGAAGCTTGCAGCCGATTTCAGATTCGTCCCTCCACAAACTTGAAACGTCAGCAAAAGTTGTTGAAGTCAAGGGATTTTGCTGCCGACATCTATTGACAACCCCAGCCTTACTGCGTACACAGAGCGCTATCAGGTCGTACCAGGTACACAATTTTGCAAAGCTATCAATCGCATCCCTCTATCGTTGCAATCAATTGCAATCGGAGAGAGTTATCAAGACAAAAGACCATTCCTTGGAATACCTATACCCCGGTGACGGGGATAGCGAAAGGAAACATGTAAGAGAAACAGACTGGACTCTTGGTTTTGATCCATCAAATTACGCTTTTGAGCATTATGCCAAACGAAACGATTTGCTTGCAAACAAACGTTGCATGATTCCATTCTTTAATAAAGCAATCTGCTTTTTCTCTCTGTTATGAGAAAGGATAACAACGATTCCAGTTTATCGATGATGATGATTCAGACGTGTTGCTGATTGTAGATCTGAGTCATGAGACCGTACGTCATCATCCCGATACGACATGCCAAAACTGTGAGTGATGTGAATTTCCCGTGGAAGAGAAAAAGTCACACACTCACACTCACACTCACACCTCACACCCCGAGCTTTCACTTTCATCGGTTCTCTGTTTCATTGTCGTTCTTCGTTTCTCGTCGCTGACTCCAAAACCAAAACCGGGGTACAGATCTTCCGTGTTCCTCATTCGTTACTCAAAGCTACACATGCGTCTATAGTAGACAGTCACCGGAACACAAATCCCACATGAACGGGTACCGGTCGGGATGACTATCGACTATGAAGCAGAGATACGCGTGGCGCTTGCAAAACGAATGAGAGCCACGCAATCACAAGAGGTCAACAAACAGCAAAAGCGACCAAGCCGTGGATATCATTTATTGTTACTTTATTACCCTTTGTAGTTTCTTCTGTTTGATCTTTCCATCATGATGTTTTGGAAAGCAATCACTGCAGTCGCTCTCTGGAGCGCTACAGCGCAAGCGCAGGACACGCTCGTGTCGATTCACGGCTCCGGAACGACGAATCCGTCCAAATGCTACTGGCAAATCATCGACAAGTTCACGACGCAGACCAAAGTTCCCATCCGAATGACCTATCGCGCCGTCGGATCGTCGATTGGGCAAACCGAGTTTGTGGCGGCCGTCAATGACTTTTCCAGCGGTGATTTGCCGCTCACGAAAGAGAATTACGACACTCTCAATTCGACGGGCGTTGAAGTGATGCACCTCCCGATCTTTGTCGGAACTGTATCTTTCTTTCACAGCGTTCCCGGTGTTCAGGATTTGAATCTTACAGGAGAAATTCTGGCCAAAATTTATATGTTTGACATTGAAAATTGGGATCATGAAGAGATCAAGGCGATTAACCCGAACATGCAATTGTCGGGGACACTGCTATCAAAGTTGCTCGTCGTGCCGAAGGAAGTAGTAGTACGAACACGGCGACCGAGGTGAGTAACAGTCTGTGTGACGAGAGTCTTGAAGAGTATTGAATGCTCGCGCGACCTTTTGCTTCCTCTTTTGTTTGCTGGTCTGAATGTTGCCTATTGTTTTCTTTTTTTCCTTTCCCCATCCATCGTCAATACAACACACAGTACATGTACGCAGCCGCCCCGGATATTTATGACGCCAATTTGGTCGGAGCTTTTCCCACGTGGCCTACTACAGGCGACAATGTTCTCACTTGCTCGGGTTCCGGAGGAATGACCGCCTGCGTGGAAGACAATGTAAACGCCTTGGCTTACATTGAAACGGGTCACGGAGTGGATGCCGGTGTGCTGGAAGTGCGTATTGAGAACTTGGACGGAAGGTATTTGACTGCGATTGAGGCTGTAGAGAACGGTGGCCTTGACCAGGAAGAGCAGATCGATTTGCTTCCTCCCAAAGCGACGGGTGATTTCAGTGAAGTGTCCTTCATCAATCGTCCCGGTGAATATTCCTGGCCGATGGTGCTGGTGACGTACATTTATGTCCGTACCGACCTGTCGTACCTCGATGCCAACGAACAGGGACTTCTCCTTGCGTTTTTGGACGCCATGTACATTTCCAGCTACATTGAGCCGTGCGCCGAAGAATTTGGTTTCGTGCTCCCCACCGAGGACGTGAAAGCATACTCGCTCAACGCCATTGCCGAGTTGCGTTCTTTGAACTCGGGCGCCACGTTGTGGACATTTGAGGGAAGCAATACGACAGCTGTTGAAGGTATGGGCGACTATGTCATTAGTAGCAAACGCCAAAGTGCGCTCGATGGCTTCCGCGATGATCTTGAGGATGTTGTCGCGAGCGTGGAAGTCTTGGCAGCCGGTGGTGGAGGAGGAGGAGACATGACGGAATTGATGGCCACTATGGAAGACATGCAGAATCAAATCAATGAAATGACGAGCCAGATTGAGGACATGACTGCCCAGATGGCGAGTCTTGGAGCTGGCGGAGGCGGTACGGGTGTTTCCAGTGAGCTCCTGTTCACCAGCGATGACGACAAGAAGCTTTCGGTTGCTTTGGGCTTGGCGTCCGCATCGTTCGTCATGTCGGTTCTTCTTGTGTTGGCGAGCGTATTCCGTTTTGCCACCAAACCTTGAACGAACAACAACCGAAAGTCGTGTCAATGATTTGCAGTAACGACACGACGACGACGTCGTAGTGGTAGTCTATGTGAAATGAACCTGAAACTGCAGTGCGCTGCATTTTCTGTGGGGTTCTTGTTGAAGCAATTGGCTTGGCTGAAGGACTTGCAGGGTGATGCCTACCGGTGTCAAAACCATTTTCTGCAATGAAAAATGCTCGAGCCTCAATATTTTGCTGTACACAACAACATGAAGAATAAAATAAAAATAATGAAATAGTGTGACCTTGTGCTTATTTGTGGTTCATTCTTTGTAGTTCGTTCTATGTTACGGATACCAAATAGCACAAGAAGGAAACCTGCCAGAGAGCTGTAGCTGGTCGACATTAGCTAGGGTGGCTAGTGGCTAGGCAGTGGCGAAATCGTGAATCATCGGCACACGTGAATGAAGGAACGCAAGCAAACGAAAATAACGAGACTTATTTCTCTTACCCTCCTCGCCGCCAGTCGTTTGCTTTCCATTATTGCTTGTATAAGTAATCTTATTGTATATTGGAGTTTATAAAAGAACAAGGAAATAATAATATAATATAATATCAATAATGGCAACAGCATCAACAATCACTCCAGAAGAAGCCGACAATGTTGTGACCCAAATGGCACGCAAGTTGCGCATCGCCATGGAAGAGCCTTTGTATGTACAGCAACATCAACAGCAACCCGAGTTCTTTGTGAATGAACAGTTTCAGCAAGACGCAATGTTACAGCTCATTTTGTTGGCTTCCGAATATCCGCCGGATGTGTTGACACGGGCCGTTCTCTTGACGAATGATGATACGTTACGATTGCCGATTCATCTAGCTTGGTAAGTGAAATAAATAAATAAATAAATAACTAACTAACTAACTAACTAACTAAAGAGAGCTGAAGTGAAAGAAGGCCTAGGATTATTTGCCAGAGATATTGATACAAGCACTCATACATTCCTCTCTTTCTCTTTTTTTTGCTCGCTCGCAGTGACACGAATGCACCGCTCGAGATCATTCGCTGGTTATTGGAGAGTGATCCGAAGAAAGAATCTATTTTAAGACCGGATAAATGGGGTGATTTGCCGTTGCACACTGCTTGGTAAGTAATCGTATGGATGTGTATTCCTATACTGATGATTGTGGTGCTTATTGCATTCTTCTCATTTTCTCTTTCTACGTGATGTTACAACTACCGTACTGCTAATATATATAACTAACATTTCACCACCCGCAGCTCCCGAAAAGACTATCACGCCGTCGTCGAATTGCTGTTGGAGAATGACCCGACCAAACAAACAGTCTTTTTTCCTGACAAAAGCATGGCACTCCCACTGCACACGGCCTGTCGTTATCAAGCGTCTCCCGCTGTTCTTGAGTTGCTATTGAAATACGAACCACTCAAGCAATTGTTGTCCCCGGTCCGTACGAACAATTGCCTCTGCACATTGCGTGTCGCTGTCAGCACGCCGAGGCCGTGCCCGTCTTGTTGAAGTACGATACCGAACAAGCGCTGCTACCGGATCATACGGGGCGACTGCCAATCCATTTGGCGTACTTGAAACAAATGCAAGCAGAAACAACGGTTCGGTGTTTGTTGGAGGCCATGTTGTTGGGTCGTTCGGAGCAGAGAGGATTGGTGTTGTGGAAACGAGATTTGCTGAATATGATCCGGTGTTTGGAACTAGAAGAGAGGGATGCCATGACGAGTTATAAATTGGAGGTGACAAGGAATGCGTTGCTGGCCTTTTTTGAACAAAGTGTGTGTTTGGAACTAATTCTGTGGCATTTGGCGTTGGTGAATAATACAGGCGAACAAGACCGAGAGGCTGGCCGCATCATGAGCGGGGCGCATGTCATTATACCGCACGTCTTGTCGTTTCTCGAAGGAGATCCGATTGATAAAATCGTGGAGCAAATAGAAAAGTAATGTGAAACTAGGTCAGTGTGGATATAGGACAAGTAGTAAATTACGAAGTAAACTAGGTCATCAAACAAATAAAAGAGTCTCTCACTAGAGACTAGGTTCTTTTAGTCGAAACTCGAAGACTTTAGCGTTGCGCTGCGCGCGTTCACCATAGAAATCGAAACCGTTCGGGCGGGCTCTCGATCAAGCATAGTGACGAGCACCGATTCCCTTCACTCTATAACTATGTGTAGTGTCCGACGATGCGTGACCCGACCCGACCAAGGCCAACAAAAATAATGCAACAAACACAAAACGGAAGACGAGAACTTGTGAAGAGCAAGAAAGCAAGTTGATTTTGATTGCAACAGCACACAAATCATAACAAAACGATATATTCATCTCTTTAGGCGCCCCGGTCTACTCCAAGGCAAAAGAGATGCGCAGCATTCTTCCTTTTCTATTGTTCTCTCGCTGTCGAGTTTTCTCATAATTACCCGCACTCATGCGGCATCTCTGATGGATGTCGTTCGCACCAATGCGGGCCTTTCTCAGTTAAACGCCGAACTGTCGACGCATCCTGACTTGATTGAATTATTGGAATCGACGACAGCTTCTCTTACCTTGTTGGCACCCAACAACGACGCGTGGTCAACACCCGACGGTGCATTATTGCAACAAAAGTTTGCACAACGAGACGCTTGGCAATTGCACTGGAACGGAGTACTGACTTATCTCTTGTGGAACGAAGTGCGGACGTCGCGGCAAATTTATCAGGGATTGCAGCAAACAACGGCCTGGCGAGACGAGACAGTCAATGTACAGATCAATCGAGACGGAATCTTTTTTCAGTCGCCTTCGAGTGCGCCCGTGCAACTCGTTCGACCCGATATCACAGTCGACAATGGCGTGCTTCATATCTTGAATGGATTCCCTTTGCCACAATTCTTCTCGCAAAGTCTGTGGGATGTTGTATTGCAACTGGAAGCGGAGGCGTTGGCGCCTTATACGAGAATGCGAGACTTATTAATCATGACGGAAGTGGAAGGTTTCTTGCAGAATAGTACCGCCATGACCTTCTTGGCGGCCCCAGATGAAGCGTTTACGGACCCCATCTTTGCCAACGAGACACTTGATTTGGAAAGTGCTGCCGCAATTCTACAAAACCACATGATTCCGCAAGTGTTGCCGCCGGCTTTGTTTGTTGCGGATTCCCAGGTAAAGACGCTCTATGGACAAACGCTTACTATTACCGAGTCAGAAGAAGGAGGCATTCGCATCGGTTCGGCAAATGTGACGCAAGAAACGGCATCATTGTTGGCTGGAAATGGGTTGACCCACATTGTTTCTTCCTTGTTGATACCTCCGAATCTAGCTGGAACGTCCTTGATGGACAAATTGACCGAGCAGGCCAAAACAATACACAGGTCGACCAATTCGTACAACTCCTCGACACGTTTTGGATCGAAGCCTACTCGAATGTGCTGCAGAACTATACAGTGTTTATCGCGGAAAATTCTACTTTGCCAAATAGCACCCAAATTCCGTTCGATTGGATACGACATAGACGGAGATTCGTCGCGCATCAAACAATCTCTGGTATGATTCTTACGGAATCCCAACTTCGCACAACTCTGGAATCGGCGAGTGTGTCTGGAAATTTCTAGGAACCGAAATTCCGGTCGAAGTGGATACTTTGTTAAGTCAAGAAATCACATTTCTGTTGGACAACGAGACCGAGCAAGTCCTTGTGGAGCAGTCACTGCCTCAAAAGTCATCGTCACAGCATTCGACGTAATCTTGGCAGACAATGGTGCGGTGAATTTTATATCCAATCCGCTCGTGCCTCCCTTTTGGACGACTAGTCTGTTGGATATCATGCCCACCTATGACGATCTGTCGACTTTACAGGCTCTCATCGTAACACATGGTTTGGAAGATGTTTTCTCGGCTTACAATCAGACTCTTTTGGCGCCTACCAATGCTGCATTTATACGGCGCGGAACAGAGGGCCTTACCCGGAGATTCTCGAAGATACATTGTTGTATCATTTACTGACAAACGTCGTATCCACCGATAAGCTTCCTCCAGACGGTTCTCGACGATTCATGACAGTCCTGGGTCGATCTATTACTGTATCGCGGGTCGGTGATACGAGTCTGCAGTTCAATCAACAAGCCACGTCTGTCGGCACGAATATTCTGCACAATCAGGGCATAATGCATATAGTCGACACAGTCCTGGTTGCTCCGTTGCCCAACGAGACGGATGCACCAACTACACTTCCAACAATCGCGCCAACAGGAAATACCTTTGCAGATCCAACTGTTATTCCGCTATCTACGCCGCCTGTTGAATCATCACAGGAAATCGAGCTGTGAGTTTCAGAGTTGCACGGGCACTGGCACTATTCTCTGGTTGGGCTGTTTAAATTGACTGACAGCATGTCTTTACCGGAAGTCACTTCCATGCTGTGCACCTGAATGTAAATGGGGTGGTTGAGAGCGATGAGCGGTGGTTTTGGTTGTCCATTGCCCTTTGTCAATAATTGTCAATCGTCATTTGTTGTCATCGCTCAATCGCTCAGCACTCATCACTCCATCACTCCATCATCGCATCATTTATTATCGATCATCCCATCGGTCATCGGTCATCGCCAATAACTAAAAGTGCCAAGTGCCTCACTCGTTGACTCGTTGACATTATTTGTTTAGTCGTAGATTCACAGTCAGGGACATCCACGAATCTCTGTCTATATAGCGCCTAGAGAGAGTCCGAATGTCCGAATGTCCTCACTTGGCACTTATTGGCACCTGCATCCTGCATCTCGCCGCTCGAAGCCCGAACCGCTTTACACCTCGAAAATCGAAATTTTGTTCTTTTTCTTTTCCCTTTCCCTTTTCCATTTCTTCTGTTCTCGAACAACAATGAGCACGCTCCAAAGGATGAAACAACGACGTAGTTCCATCAGCTTTCTTCCATTACAACCTCATTATGTTCAAGAAGAAGTTACTAGTATACCGATGCAAAAAATGAGGCGCCGTGCCTCTGCAGAGGCCATTGTCACGCACGCATATCGTAAAGCCTTCGCGATCGAGGATGAGTATCTACAGCAGGATGACCGAAATGAACAATTTGTCTGCTCAACTTCTACGCGAATAACACGGCGTAACTCCTTGAGGCAATCAAGACTTTGGTGTCTGACAGGGCGTCAATATACGAAATCAAAGATGATTCTGACAGCAGCTCTTCTCTTGGTAATAGTATCTTGGGATTGGGAAAAGCAACCAATTCTACCAAATCGTCTGCATCGACGTGTCTATCACTGACGGAAGCCCTTTGTCATCTTCGCTTGTCATCCGTTGGTATGTCAAGTACCATGAAGGAAGGAAATATCAGCGCCGACATTCATCTTTTGGCATGAACGGTACAGCACCATCTTATTCCGTATCTAAATCGCTGATTCCTCATCGAAGAGGATCTACGAATTCCAGTCCATTGATTAAATCTATACCCTTGCCGCCATCCAAACAACGCTCGAGTCGTCTGCTTTTGGACTCGTCACAAGACATGCGCAGAAGAGAAAGGAATTTTCGAGGGAAATCAGTCGAGCGCTGCTTTGAAAATACAAGAACTACACGGATACAATGCCGACGTCGATTGTCGCTCGACTACAGTCGTTTGCAACCAGAAGTCGCTCAACCTAGCGCTTTCGGACTGTATGAGCTGAAACGACAGCGTGAGGAAAACGCCGAAATCGAGGAATCCTACGAGGACTACCATTTCGACGACGATGAGCTGTCCGACATTACGTGCTCCCCGCCGCGAGAAGGTCTGTACAAATGTCAAACGAAAGTCAACGGTGGAAAAGTGGGCTTGTTGTTTCTGCTTCTTTGGTAACCATACCGAAGCGCTACAGCTCTCCTGTACGAGAACGCAGCTAGTCTTTACATGAAACACATGAAACGAAATGCTTGTTCGACGCTGGGGCCATCGAGCTACGGACTTCCAAGATGGGCGGCTTGTCAAGAGAAGGATGATAGCGGGACAAGCCTTGTCAAGCCTTGCCAAGAACAGCCAAAGTTACGGAATTCGGATGCGCGATCTAGTCGAATCGGTTGAAGGTGATCTTTCTATTAGATGTCTATAGAAACAAGCGTGCACATAAATTCAATATTGTTGGAATGATTGGTGTAAGGCCTTTCATTATGGTTCAGATCAATTGGCTTTGTTTAGTGGGCCCTTAGACAATCGATGCTGTTGTTTACAACTTCGAGGGTTCTTCTGCTAGGCTCCGGGAATGGCCCGCCTCCTCAAGTGTTCCCAGGATCTATCTCGCGATGTTCAATAAAGATTAGCAGCAACCTTGGCGGCCTCCCTCATTCTTCATTTTGCCTCTGTGCTTGTGTCCAAAATCGTCGATAGATATCATGGCTAAAAAGTGCGAACCCTAGAGACTACATTTGAGGGTTGCGAGTGTTACTGGTTACTGGTCAGCTACAGATAACAAATACTGTGATTATACATTATACTACGTCATCCAGAATCCAGAATATAAAGGCCCCAAGGCCCAGACACAGTTCTAAATATGTCATTGTTGGTTCAGTAGCATGCTCAGAAAGGCCCAAAGCGCTTTGGGCAGATTAAAGAAAAAAATGGCGTGACGAGTGACGAGTGACGATGCGGGAGCGGGATGCGGCACGGCGGCTAAGTAACAAGTAGTCTACAGAGCCTGCGATTGGTGATTGTTGATTGCCGATTTGAACTTTAAACTAATTGCATCGTAATCGTGGTCGTGGATCGTGGATCGTGGATATCATGATGAAAGATAAACGCTACCTATCCTGTGTCTGATGTCTGATTCAGATGGAGAGTGGAGGACAGAGGATGAAGGATGAAGGATGACTGTATAAAGTACGAAGTCCACAATATGTTCTGAGTTCTGAACGAGACTCGCGAGAGAGTCAGTCCCTGAGTATAGAGAGTCCTACTTATCTACAGAGCTGGAAGCTGCAAGTCAAAAAAGTACCGCACTTTCCGAGGAAGCACGAAAGGACGTCCACGCTTTGCCAACAAGAAGATGATCTCGACGACTCTTCTGGCGTTACATTATTATTATTTATTGTACTTCTCCATTCTTCTCTAGATGGTGAGCACCTTGCACACAATACAACATCGAGAGATGCGTCGCTCCATCAACTTTCTACCATTACAGCCTCATTACGTTCCAGAAGGCTTACCGGCGCAAATCACCCGGCGCCATGGCTCCACCGAGACCACTGGAACACTTGTTTACCATAGAGCACTCGTACAGTCCTCGATGACAGACATATCAGAGGAGCCTGTTCCTATTGTATCTTCCCGCGCTCGATGCGAGGTAACTCTCTTGAGACGATCAAAAGTTTGGTATCGGACAGGGCGTCTGCATACGCTAGCAAAGATGACGACTCAGACAGCAGCGCTTCCTTGAATGCAGTTTTCTGAGTCTGGGAAAAGCCACCAATTCTGCACAATCGTCTGTATCGACAGGACTCTCGCATTCGGAACACCGCGAACGATGCAGATCGCCGACAAGAGACGTGAAGCGAGGCAATTGTCGCCGCCGATCATCTCTCAGTACGGCCGAAACCATGAGTAACGACAATTGGGGTTCGAGTAGTCAACCTCAAGGCCCTATCATGTTTTCACCCCGGGTTACGTCAGCCGAGATGTTCCAAAAGTTTGACACCGCCGATTTCAACAACCACGTGCGTTCCCGCGAGGCGAGTGCCTTCTAATTCGAACCCATTTCTGGCTTTGCCATTTACGAGTCCGACAAAGAAAGTTGCATCCAAACGTCCATTCGTGTCTCCAAAAACTCCACAGGGGCCTACAAGACTTTCGTTATACCTTGCTGCTTCTTCAAAGGATCGTCGAGGCAAGCCAGCCGAAGACTCCTCCCTGAAGCCCTAAAAGTACACCGACAAAGAGCCAACGTAAACTTTCATTTGACTACCGTCGGCTGCAAAAAAAGTCGCGTCGCCTCTTGGATTATACGAACTAAAACGCCAGCGCGAGGAAAGGACGAAATCGAGGAATCCTACGAGGACTATCACTTCGACGACGACGAATTGTCCGACATTACGTGCTCACCAGCCGAGGCAACATCCGCGCGGCCGGCCGACGAAAGCAACCGTTGGAAAAGCGAACTCGTCGTTTCTGCCTCTCAACTATCTTTGGCAACCATGCCGAAGCGCTACAGCTCTCCTGGACGAGAGTGCCGCTAGGGTCTTTATTATATGTAACAAACTAAATGAATTGATGTGTTTTTTTCTTTCATAGTGAGAAAAATAATAACGACCATCAAGATGTCCGGTCCGATAAGGTTATGATGACTTTTCGGTCTATATGATTTAAACGTCGTACTGGTACAGAAGCCGTAGAGGTAGAGGAGCATACCTGGTAAACCTTACTGTACTGGTATGGCCTCATCATCTCGTTGTCGCCGCCGCGCGTCGCTGCTGCGCGCCTCATCGTTGTTATATAGTTATATATGTATCAACGACGCAGCCATTAACAGTCAGGTTGTTTTAATAACATGAATGAATCATCATCCATTCAACCATTAGATCCTCGGAAACGAGCTCGATCTCCGACACCAACGCTCGAAGATGCGCCTGTCGATTCGAACAGCAGCAAGGAATCACGATGGATCGAGCAATTACAAAGCGAAGGCACGAGAGCTTCCGCAGTCAATGAATTGTTGCAATTAACCAGTCGAGCTGATCTCAGTTATTCTCTCGCGGACGACCAGCTGTTGCGTTCGCTTGTTGAAATCGCCTTTTCGGAACTGGGATGGAAATTTCAATCGGAAACAACCCGAAACGCCACGTTTTCGAGCCATGATACATGGAAACAGCCGCCTACGGAGCATCTGCGCGCCTGGACTTTGCTCTGTCAAAACAATCAGTCTGTCTTTCAGAGTCAGCTTCTCGCGTGTGTGCTCATGATCATTCGAAATTTATCGTTTGCGGCAGCGAATTGCCGGCTCATGGCGTATACAGACTCGTGTGTCGCCTTGTTAGTCGGGTGTCTGTACGGACCCGAGGAAATTGCATTGAGTGCTTTGCAGACGGTGGTGCATTTGCAACCGCATTTGGACGTCTCTGGGCAGAAACTGCTGGTCGACTCGCTGTTCTATGCACAAACTCCAGACGGACCCGTCGTTCCCAAAGCCGGGCGATTGACACAGGGCCGGTGGGGAATGGGAGGCGTCTGGCTTTCGAGGCATTTGGATGGAAGGAAGACACCATGACCGATGTCTCTATTGAATTCATTCTCTGTCATACAATGGATCAGCTCGTGACAGTCTGGAGTATTTTCTCAGCGCTGAAGCAATTAATCATGGGATTGAAAACGTCGCGTCCGGTATTGCTGTTGGCGCTGGATTTTATGCAAGAGGCAATTACGAGTGCACGCGTCGGTGTCGTCGGTAATGTAGATGATGAAGTGGAAGAAGGATCGATCCCGACCTTGCGTGCGATCCTCGTTCACATGCCCGAGGAATTGGTGCAACGATTTGCCTCCTGCTTGTATGTTCCTCGCCTCGGAACCGATGCGCTGGATTACGTCGACCCCGTGCGCAACATTGTAACTCGCGTCACCACCCTCAAGCTAGTCGTCAACTACGATTCGACGGTCGATACAGATGTTCGCGATCGCGCGCTCGATGTTCTAGTGCCCTTGTTGGAGTTGGATACGCGCATGGCGGATCGACTGCCATTCAGTTGTGGCGACGCTCTCGTTCCCATCTTGACGAGTACTGCTGGTCGAGCCGAAGCGTCAGGATTGGCTTGTCAACTCATGAAGGAATTTGCTCGTGTACATTCGGTGAATCAATGGCAAGAACAGCTCATCGAAATTGCATCGCGCAACGAAAGGGTGTCGCAATTGGTTTGGAATCACTTGACATTCGAATAAAGCCGAAACTGACGAATACAAATGAATCTTTAAATAAGCCTCTATTTATTGATTTTATTATGCAGTTAGTATCAAATTGTTTTCACCCAGCGTTTTTTTTGTACCGCATTTCGACCCATTCAGCAACGCCGTGCGTTCGACCGATTAATCGTTTTTCTTTTTCTCGCCCGCTTCTTGCACTTCATTCTTCAACAAGCGCATCCACGCAATCATGGCAATCGCAGGAATGGATAGCCCTACGGCTAAGATCCAATCTGTTGTCGACATGGTGATATGAAAGAATAATGAAAGTGAGGAGAAGCAAAAAGATCGCAGCAAGACCACATAAACGGGCGACAGTCAGTCGGGCTCGTCATGACTCCCGCATTCCGTGGAGAATTTTATTCACGAGTCGCCAGCGAACGTTCCATTCGGATTTCGGATACATTTTTCTCGCGCCGTGCTCCGTTCGCTGATATCGTTCGCCGTTCGCCGCTCGGAATTCCGAACAGCGAACAAATAATAACAGGGAAATCGTACAGTCGACTATGAACGAACAGACGACAGGCTCAAAAGGCCAGTGTCAAAAGTCGAAACAAAACACTGCGCAAATCCGCAATAAGATTGTGTAACTTATTGTGTCTTGTGATTTGTGATGGGTACGGTACCGTATACCGTACACCGAACTCGAAACTCGAAAGTCACAGTAAGATTGAAGAACCTTCAATCCTTCAATGGGCAACATGAACGGCATTTTTTCGTGGGATCTATGTAAGGTTAAAGTGTAAAGACCAATTCTGACATAAAGATGATCAAAGTTCCAGTAGGGATTGTCTGTGAACGAAAGTGTATGAAATAATTCGCTTGTCTTGTTTGCATATGTAGTATTTCGGGAAAATGTACACGAATTAGGGAATAGGATGGAGAATTTTCTTCTTTTGTACAATAAAATGTATACGACATCCGTCGACAAAATCCATTATGCAAACATACTATTCTCAATTCAAACGTGTGGTTTTCGAACGTTTTTCGCCCGGAGTTTCTTCTACGGCGGAGGGCGGAGTATTGTGAACTGTATTCTTGTTGTGAGGACAAAACCAGCACTTTCGGTGAACTGCACGCGTTAACAAAATCGACGAACCACCAAGAACGAAATCGGCTTTGATTGTGTGAGAGATATCAATCTGTCGAGAAGAGGTTTGTTTCGACTTTTGACACACCCAATCGCATCTTGGTTCATATGACTCCGTCCTCCTCGTGTCATCATAAGAGTTGTGTAGAGCGTTAGAGAAATCAATCGAAAGAATAGAATGGATTCCAATGAAGACACGCAGCTGCCCGATACCGAGCACCAACAAAAGCAATGTGATCCTTCAACAGAGAGAAGAGAGACTGTAAACGCCGAGCCAATTCATCGGAAGGATCCCTTTGGCGGAAAGAAGATCGAGATGTCGTTCCCCGAGAAGCTGATGTGCATCCTGGGCGACGCCGATTTCAAGAACTGCATATTTTGGAGCGCCGATGGGGATTCCTTTTGCATTCATCCGGAATTGTTTGCAACGCAAGTACTCTCACCATATTTTCAAGGATCCAAAATACACTCGTTTACTCGCAAGGTAATTTCGTTTGTTTTTGTATTCGTTTGGATTAGCGCAAGTGCAATTTGACTCACCTTGTTTTCGCCAGCTCAATCGATTTTCTTTCAAGCGAGTCATTGGAGATCCTAGATTTCCACCAGACGCTTTTGCATTTCAACACAAGCTTTTTGTCCGGGAAAGCCTGAGCTCTTGGTTGGAATCAAAGAAGGATCGAAAAGTAGTGGCTCGGAGAGCACGGCCAAGAAGAAGGGCATACTGAAGAATGCCAAGGAGCCGCTCTCAAGAGTCATGCCCGAAGCGTCTACAGTGCAACCCAGGGCTTCCATCGAGTCGCTCACAGCAAGCCGCATGACAATCGGTGGCCATTCGGCAGGCATCACAAGCCCCACGGCACCACAAGTTCCGCAACAACAATCGACAACTTGCCCGCTATCGGCCTTGGAAATGTTTCAACATCACCACCTGCAGAGCCTCATTCAAATTCAACAACACAATGCCCAACACTCTGCATTTCCTATTGTGAGCGGCACGAATTTACAAGCATTCTTGCAACCAAACATCAGTAACAGCCTAGAGTACAGGCATACGTTGCCCCACAACAACAATAACAGCAATGATCGACGACCCATGGTGCTGCCAACAGACGCGGATCTACTCCGTCTCCTTGCACAGAACCCATCGGGAGGAAATGCAGCCGACGCGAATGATCCCAACGCTTCGTTTCTACATTATCTTCAACAGCAATTTCATGGGCGCGGCTAATTTAAATTCGTGTTCCATTTTAGAAACAGAATTACTTTAACTTTCTTTATTATAGGCCTTGCTGTTCATCGATGTAGCAAGCGACAACCCCTCCTGGCATTTTTTAAGGCTGGTTATTCTTTATTATTAATTAACACTTGATTCGTTTCGCTTACTCGCTTAACCGTCTTTCTATTCAAAGCGCATTGATTTTAAGAACTCGACCGCATCGTCATCCAGAGTGCGACGCAAGGTCCTCCAATCCTCGACTTCCAACGGCTGCTGCGGACGAGAGCTCGTAGCGGCGTCAGGGTGCACCGCCGCAGCATTTCCAAGAGGCGAGGTACGCGGCAGGGCGTATCGGTGGTCGTCCATTTGCGCGCGACGAGGGTCGTCTTGAGGCATGTTTGTTGACTGTTGAGAGATGAGATAGTTATGAAGACGGAGCTGCTCTTGCTGCTGGATGCTATGAATATCGCCGTAGTAGGTGGGAGGCATTATTTGTGCGTGCTCGTACGGGTAAGAGGACACGGCCTGTTGGTAGGAGGATGCTGGAGGAAAATAGCCTTGCGAAAAGGACATTGCTCGGGAAACCGAGTGTGGGGGTGCATTCGTCTGCTGCTGAGCATACGCCGCGTCAAAATACTGGTACGCTCGACCTTCTTCTGCAGTAGCCGCCGGCTGATTACCTGCTTGAAACCAATTCGCCGGATACGGTTCATCGGACCGAGTCTTTTCGGGGACCGACAACGGTGGGGCCTCGATTACTCCGCTCTCTTGCATCTCTTTTGCCTTCTTGAGCTGCTGTTCGGCTCTCCACTTGGCCACGGCACTCTCGTATACCTTTTTCTCTTCTTCTGCTTGCCGAAGAAAGGGCGCTTTAACGTCGTCTTGCAGAGTTTTCCATTTCTCGGCAATTGTTTTCGCCAAGACTTCAAAGCCGAGTCCCTCTGAGATTAGTTTCTCTCTGATCCTTAAAGAAGAGATTGTACGCACTGAGCGGTCGCTTCGGCATATCCTTTGGTTTCTTCCAGGGAACAGCAGGCGATTTTCGTTTCCGTTTGGGCGATATTTTCTCGAATGGAGGCGGAGGCACCAAGATGTCTTGGCAATTGAAAGGTCGAGCTTCCACAATAGCATCTTTACTGCTATGCCTCACAATCAAGCGCTCCTTGTTTGTCTCGTTCTCGGGAGAGTCTCTTTGGTCCATGTTAACGTCTATTTGATAGGAAGGACCGAGCGACGGATTCGTTGTGACGTTCATGGTTTTAAAATTTGCCTTGCAGCAGCAAGGATTGTGTTTAGTTTTTTTTACTTCTTCTTTTACGAATACTGTTCCATACGATACGTACCCTCTGTCGTTCTCGCGAGTTCCGGGACAGCCTTTCTCCAAACGCTATGACTAGCCCGAAACAGTACAGAGGACGTTCATTGAATGTTCATCTCGTCGTCGCGCGCCATTTTCGAAATTTTCGTACTGGAGGGTTTTTAGGATTACGAGTAAAACAAGACATCGATGCATCATCTAAACCCATTTTAAAGTAAGTGAGTAAGTGAGCAATGAATACCGGTACCGAGAACACCGTCATTCCCACTTCTTACTCTCTGTCATAAAGCAGAGCTGAAGTCTTTTGGTCGGAATGCCAGAGGGGGTTAAGTTTTCTACTAGTACAACAAGGTGGGGCATATGCAAACGGAAACTTCAACCAAGATTCCTACAATAGCTAAACGTATTATCACTAGAAAGTTGATTGGGGCTTTCGACTTTCGATTGTCCCATTGTAGCACTCCGTTCCATGAGCTGTCAAGACGGGCGGCGACTTTTACTACTCCGACTTGTAATTTGTAATTTGGTGGGGAGTGGGGAAGGAACGAGGTGCAGGGTGCAGGTTGCAGTTGCAGGTGCAGGTGCTGGGAGCTGGGCATTGACTTCGAGCTTCGAGCGCGGGACACTCGACACTCGACTCCGTCTCGGGCGTCGAAAAGGAGGGTCACATAGTCATCGGCAGGCCTGCTTAAGCCAGGGTTTTGCTAGGTGAACTAGATCAGCTTGTCCTAGGGTAGATTTTACATATTAGTCTAGTTCATCTAGGGTATCACATAAAACCATGGACTACATGCAGATATAATTAGTTAAGGCGCCGTCATCATCGTAAGCTTCCCGTATTGCTTGCATTGAAGCACTCCTTCTAGAGTGAATAGTCCGCAAGAGACTTGCGATTGTCATCCTTTTCCCACCAAAGCACTGACCTACAGTTGCTGTTCCTGAAAAGATGGTTGAATATTGCTGATTGAGTCGCACGCGGTCATGTAGAGCTCGCCTATGTTCTTACATAGCTGTTCAAGATCCGCCTCCACGGCTTCGTCGACTAGAGTCCTTGTCCACGGATAAAGCCCTCTCAGATACAATTTTACATCGTTCAAGCTGACAGCAAACTTGCCAATAATGATGCAACTCCCACGTGCTCTCCAAACAAACAAGTTCAGCATTGGCAAGTGGTCCCGAACCTTCAATCTCATTGAGAAACTGCACTGTAAAGCAGTGGCGCTTCCATTTTCATCAAAGTGGAGGGGCTTCAAACCAAGTTCCGCATCTTTCTTCTTGATATAAGCTGAAATGTTGGTGGGCATCCTCAATATAGCGACAACAAACAAGAAAGAAAGGCAGGAATGTGTGTGTTTGCAAGTGAAACACTCTGATTACTCGTTACCGGTTGACAAGAAAACCTCAAATGTGCGCACGATAAGGATAAAGGTTAGGCTTGTTCTAGGGTAGATTTCGGACCTTAATCTAGTTCGGCTAGGGTGTTTGGGCTTAAGCAGAAGCAGGCCTGGTCATCGTTCATCGTGCGTCAACTCAATCGTCGTACCGGTACGCATAGTTTGCAATCCCAATCCTTCGGCGAACTCACAACTTTCCATTTTGTATCTTGTGCCTTTTTGACAAAACAGAATCGGCTGCTCAATAGCAATGCCTAGTCTACCGGTACCGTAGTCTAGTCTATACCAGTAGCATACAACAATTATAACAAGCGCCTTAAACTTATCGTTCGATTCGGTTTTTTTCGTCTTTTTTCTTCAAGGAGGAGTGAGGAAACTGCAGGTAACTCCACAATCGGTCGCTTCCGTCGATCCATATACAGCAATGTAACAATCAAATTTACTTCCGGGTTCAATACGGCAATACTCGGCTTTCTCCGAGGCAGCAGTCGTATCATCACAGTCCCAATCGAAATTCACGTCCATCTGGAAGTCACGTGACGCGTGCAAGAAGAGTTCCAAATCTCCCGTCGAACAGTCGGCCACACAAAAGCACTCTTGCGTCGCGGCTCCGCCCTGTAGGACGTATTGTTTCCATTGGTCTTCGTTCAACGCAAACGGCTGTTCCACACCTTCTCGAATAGCGGGAATGTTGTTTCTGGATCGTCCCGAAAAAAAAACATTTCTGGGGTCGCGAGGAAAGAAGTCTTCTTCCAAGAATGCACTTGTTCCTGCGACGAGTAACAGTAAAAGAGGTGCAACCGTGTTCTTCATGATGATTTCAATTCTTTTGTGTGTGGATGCATGTTTTTTGCAACGTTCGGAACTTGGGGAGATGTGCCAATGGTTTACGAAAAAATCAAAGCATGTTTTATAGATGGGGATGAAAATCACCAAACGGAACACTTCGTCCGTTGCGCGTTGCGCCTTTTCTCGAGTCCCGAGTCCCGAGCTCTGAATGTTCCGCGGACACTGTGATGCAAAGAGAAGAAAGAATGTCGCACTAAAACATGATGACGTCAAAGGTCGACGAGAGACATTTTCGACCTCCGCACCATCCACCATGGCGTCGTCGTCCTTCAGAAGTTTGCAGTCATTTCATCGTCACATACGTAATTATTTTCCTTTTATTCTCTTCTTGCATTCATCTTTGCGTAACACATAACTAATCAATTCATACTGCAAGCAGCGTTTGAGGAACCGTAAAATTGCAGGAGAAAGGCCCACAAAGAAACGCAGGGAAGATTCGAAATCAAACAAGATAACACAGACGAAATAATGGCCGGTCTCAACACTGCAACGTGAGTTCGCTTGCATTGTATTTACATAGCAGGTTTTCTCTTTGATTCCATCACTCGCTCAAACGTGTCATTACTCTTTCTCTCGCAGCATTTGGCTCCTCATTTGGACGCTCAACAACATTGGCGTCACATTACTCAACAAAGCTGCGTTTGCGACGGTTCATTTTCATTATCCGTATTTTCTCAGTGCCATTCACATGCTCTGTAACTATCTCGGGAGTGTGTTGGTCTTTTATCGCTGAATCGCTCCAAAGGCGGAGCCAGTTGGGTGACAGACGTGTTGGGCAAAGACGTACATCGGCAAACACTCGATGACAAGGGTCGGAAACTCATTCTGGCGTTTTCGGTCATTTTCAGCCTCAATATTGCGATTGGAAATGTCAGTTTGTCCTACGTGTCTGTCAATTTTAACCAAGTTCTCCGTAGTTTAGTGCCAGCAATTACCATTGCCATGGGAATGTGTTTGGGAAAGACATTCAGTGCCAAGCGCCAAATGGCGGTCGTACCCATCATTTTGGGAGTTGCCATGGCGACTTTTGGTGATATGAGTTACACGGCATTGGGATTTTGCTATACTGTGGCTTGTTTTGCTGGCGGCTCTCAAAGTCGTCGCATCGGGAGAAATGCTCACGGGTAGTTTAAAGTTGCATCCGGTTGATCTACTCGCGCATATGGCGCCGTTGGCCTTGATGCAATGCCTTATCATGAGTGTGGTAACGGGAGAACTCTCCGACATTTTGCGGCGCTGGCCGATCGATCTGGGTCCTTTCTCGCCGGCCGGAGCGTATCCCATGCTGGTCGTATGGTTGTCGGGGTTCCTGTCCTTTTCATTGAATATCTGTTCGTTGCAAGCAAACAAATTAACGTCACCGCTGACGCTGTGCATTGCCGCCAATGTCAAGCAAGTACTCATGATTGCTCTCTCTACTGTCATGTTTCACACGGAAATCACTGCTTTGAATGGTGCCGGGATTGTCGTTGTTCTGGCAGGCTCGGCCAGATACTCGTATGTCTCCGTTCTAGAAAAGCAAGGATCGGACAAGGCGTCGAAAACAGACGACAAGAAGGATGATGTGGATGTGGAGCAGCAAGGTTTGCTTTCGTCAAGAGACGAAGCAGAGAGTGAAATGGTGCCGACGCCATCGAAGCGTGGTTTCATGAACTTTCGACATAACTAATGCATGCATAATCAATTTTACTTCACATGTGCGAGTTACTTTGTAATATAATAATATTAGCGTACAGGGTTCAGCATTCTAGCAAGGAGAACCCTCTGTTGCTACAGCTATAGCTAGGGTAATGCGTCCGTCCCTCGTCACCGTCTGCTCTCATTTTCCGGGTCCCCGTCACTGGTGGTGTGCGTCAAAACCAGTCTGACACGTATTGAGACCCGTCATTATTTATTATGGCTCGCCGCTCGTTTCACTGCAACACCTTCATTTATTTATCATTTGCGTCCTTCTATTGTCTCTTATTTGTAATTGTTATCATCAATTAATTTTTTCTTATTAGAAGAACATGTCAGATAACGATGATGATGCAGATAAGCTTTCGGATGAAGATGACATTGGAACAATGATGCGAAAGAACGAGCGGAAGCGCGACTATTCGTTTGACGACGAGGACGACGACTCCTCTGCGGCATCCGGGGCGTCGAACGAGGAACCGCAACTGTCATTCTTGGAAACCGTACAGCTAATGAAAAACAGAAAATTTAGAACGCCTCAAGCAGCCCGATGACGACTCGGATGACGACGTTGTATATGAAAAGAGTCGTTCTCCTGCTGTTACATCAGCCACCAAACCTGTTTTGTTGCTGGAGGATTCCTCCGACGAAGAAGAAGAGGCGAACCAGCGTGCGAAACAGGCCATGATTACCGATCCTTCTTTGCTTAAACTACAATACGCTCGTCGACTCGCGCAGCACAGTAGCCGCGATCAAACACAGGTCCTAGAACAGCAAGCAGAAGCATTTGCGACGCAACAAGCAGCCGCCACGCGTCGCAATTTCTTTGATGTTCAGCCTGTTTGGAATGATCCTTTCGCATCACTGCCTGCACTGCCGCCTGTAGTGCGCATTGTGCGGACCGACGAGCTCACGCAAGTGCACCATTTGACGGCTCAATTGTTACGGCAACTCGAAATCAAACGAGTTGAACATTACACGGTTGCACTGCGCCTCGACAATCACTTGCTGGGTGAATATGAGCATGTTTCGAAATTAACCAAGGGTGTATTAAGGGCAGTACTTTACCACGATGGTTTTGTGGTGAAAAGACTGCAGCGGCGCCCAAGAAAAGATGATTCGTTTGACCGTTCGCAGCCCCGACGGAAAGAACGAACACGAGTTCCAAATTGGAGAACAGGATCCTTTCTCTGTACTCGTGGAACAATACTTTCAAACGCATCAAGTACGCGTCACGTTGCACTTTGATGGGGATGCTTTACGACCCAACCAGACCCCGAAAATGATGGAAATGGAAGATGAAGATTTGATCGACTCCAAAGTATAGTGATAATGCTGAGATACTTTGGCGAAGACATCTATGAATGCAAAATAGAAATCATTAGTCTCCATAACTCATAATTATTTACTTTATATATCAGAGGTCAAACATCGTGAAAATTGCTCAACAGAACCATCAAAATGAAAATCAGCGTCTTATAGCAGACTCGCCGCGACTATCGCATCTCCCTTTGCCACCTTGAAGGCTAGTCGACGCGAAGAACTGCTTCCTATGCGACTCGCGGAGCGCAAGAGGTCAGCATCCCTCGTTGTCAGTTGTAATTCCAAAACACTTTCAATCGTCTTTCGGCGCTGCTCTTGCAGCATCTTGCACAGTGCGTACTCGTAGCCACGTAGTGGGGACTGCGCTACAGAAGATAGTATGTAAGGCTCGAGTGTATTGTTGCTATCTTGTTCGCTCTCGAGCAATATTTGAAGCGATTGAAGGTGAGCATTATCCTCGAGCCGGATCATATCTTCGACAACAGCATCACGTTCCGCTTGAAAAGCATCAAAATCTGTTTTCGAATAAAACAGTTCCTCCTTCTCGGTCAGCACGACCGCAGGGTATATAAATGAACCTGTTCGGGAGAAGAATCGAATCGAATTATGCAGTATTCGGAGCTCCATTCCGTAAGACTCGAGTCCGTCTCGATCGAGCATTGCGAAGAACTGGGCTTACTATTCGACGCATCGCTTCGCTTTGCTCGCAGCTTCTTTGCGAAGGATAATCGCTTCCACACCATGATGATTGAATTATCTCCAGGTTGGTATGTTTTAGTTCGGCCGAGGAGCTGCAACAATTTCTGCAACTACCCTTTTTGATCCAAGGAGAAAAAACTGAAAACTGCATAGAGCCGAAACAAGAGGAATTTGGAAATTATGTGCTGGGCGCAATTGCGTCACACTTCGCGATACTCCGAGTACTGATCAGAAACGACGAAAAATAATGGAAATCTGAAATCGATAAGACTGAGTACTGAGTACGTCCGGCAGACTGTACATATGGTCAGATGCATGATCATGAATCATGATGAATGGTGAATGGTGAATAAACGTTGTAATTTTGCCCTTTAAACGTTGACTATTGTTCCAGTGAGCAGTTGTTACCAGTATGGAACAGCCTCAGAGATTGTTGTCTTTGTATTGCCCATTGCGTTGCGCGTGCTCGCCCTAAATATTTATTGCTGTTTGCGGCTAAAGAATCTAACGTCAGAATAGGGATTAACGACTCATTTGACTCGCGCGTCCTCGCCCCGTCCGCCCGTTCCTTGCCGTACCTACTGGCCGTCGCGTTTGCCGCAGCTTAATGGCTTCGACGACATTTTCAAAAAAGCAGCAAGCAAAATAATAACAATAAAACATGAAACAATGATATCATTTCTGCATTTAATAAAGCCTCTCCTTCTTGTTACGCTGACATCAGTGCATGGGTTTTCCGGATTCTATACGCAAGTCATCAGCGATGTGGACGACACGCTCAAGAGCAGCGGAGGACTGAACGTCGCTGGAGTAGCCTTGGGAGGTATTGATGTGCAATACGAACGAGGATTTGTTTATCCGGGCGTTGCAGAATTCATGTTCCATTTGAGCAGCGCGAATGTAGCAACACCTGCCAAAGTAGCCATTCTCACTGCAAGAGCAGAAGAATTCAAGGCCGCTCTCGAATTAAAAGCATCGAGCTCGCTCGCACGCAAATTTGCACAAGCCGGAGAACGAGCAGGTGTCTCGGGATGGGGATTGGGCCCGTGTTATACGGAAGTGTAGCGGAATGGGTCATTCAGGATCGCAAGGGTTTGAGGAAGTTTACGAATTTTGAACGGCTACTGCAGCAGGATCCTACGGGAGAAGTGCTCCGCTATGTTTACGTCGGCGATACTGGCGAATTGGATCAGCAAGCCGCGGAGACCATGTTACGGGAATATCCAGAACTCGTACAGGCGGTCTTTTGCACGTGGTGTCGGGAGAACTGGGCGATGTCTTCATCCCGCCGCCCAAAATTATCAACGGGCGTCCTGTAATCTTTTCCGCACCTACGTCGGCGCAGCCCTGGCGGCTGTCGAGCTCGATTTAATGTCACGTGAAGGACTGGTGCAAGTTATTGATGCTGCGATGCAAAGCATTGGGAATGAACCTCGTTCTAGTGACAAGTGGAAGGATCTCGAAGTTGACATGGAACGCGCAGCTCGTGTTTTGAACTAGATTAGAAAATTCAGATTTTGCATGCATGCATGCTGGCTTGCTCACGCGGAACTTGCGGATAATCTTTATCTGTCGATGAAAATTAATCTGCAAGAGACTGCCAAGAAGTGCAATGCGGTTTTCGGCAATGTATTCATAGCCCTCCGACGTCTGATTTACCAAACGTGCTGGTACCAGAATCTCTTTCAGAAGAGCGGCGCTGATTATCTATGGCTCTGTTTCCCTTGCGGTTCAAGTGCTACAGGTGTGTGAACAGTGATACTTTGATCCTTATGTCGGCTACACCAAGTCGACCAGTTTCATCAGGCTTTGCAAACGCTTCGAACTACCAAATTTCGTGGGTAATGTCTAGCTATGATAGTTATTTATGCACCCAGTGGTGTATATATTTTGTACAGTCGATCACCTCTTGCGGGCCATATCGTGATGATGAACCTCAGGCTGCAGCGGCGCATTCCGAAATGTATACGGTTGAAATGTGCTCATCCAGCTCTTCCACTAGTTCGAAGAGGTCATCAAATTGATCATTCGCTTCCTTGCAATTGGGGAACGCAAACAGTATCCCACCCAACGCTACCATCTTGTATACAGCGCGAGCTGACGCGTCAAAAACATGTCTTCTTCGTCGTGGGAAAGCTGATTCAAAGTCTTCAATGAAATCTGAAAGAAAGCAGATGATTGGGCAAGGTGTTCTTTTCGCAGGTGAATATCTGCCATCTTATTGGCAGCATAAAGATGAGCTATGCCGAGGTTGATTACAAGAATAGCTGCTTGTATCGTGTGGCTGCTGTAGTACAGTGTGCGAACATCACATATCCGGATGGCGTAGAGATGGTTAAGATCAAAGCGCAATGAGCTCATTGATGCTGAAACTGAAGTCAGGTCACGCACGGTAGGTTCTGAGCTATCAGATGTTAGGTGAGTGTTACAAACGACCAAGGGTGACACTTCAATCGGTTGGAGCTGACTCTCGCTAGTTTTAACTTTCGGATCTACCGCTTGATGCAGAACGCGGGTCGCACAGAGAAACGTTTCGATCGCTTTCGTGAAATAACCATGTTCGAGATAGTTCACTCCAAGATTGTTCAAGACAATGGCGGTCCTTGAGATGGGTTCAGATTCTGGCATGATGATTGTTCGTGTCAATTATCTTTGGGTGGAGCTGTTTTATGTTGTGTGGGTGATTTACAAGGAATAAGCGTGTTGCAATTTGGTGCGATTTGGACGCGGGAAGGTGGATGGGTCGCATGTCGCATGTCGCGTTTAGATTTTAAAGGCCGCTGTCCGCTGTGGAGATGTCCAATATTTCATGTGCGTTTGAGTACTCTGGGCGGAGAATAGAGTACTAAAGCGAGCTTCCGACATTCCGGGACATCGATCAATTTCTCCGCACCTTGACGCACTCTGTAAGGATTTAGAAAGATCCAAGTGCCGACTGCAAACGTTGACTTTAAGTCCGTAAATTCGCTGGTTCTTCAGAGAAACTGAGGTGGAGGTGGAGTTGTGTGTGGTGTGTGTGGCAAGTGTGGCGTGTTGCACTGGCAGTGGCAGCGGACTTTCGTTCCTTCCTGGGTTGCTGGATCCCGGATATTCCGGTGTCCGACGTGCGAACTTTCTCTGTCTATAGTCTATCGTCTATAAGAGAAGAAAAGGCTAGTGGCTAGAGTGGCCGTCTCAATAAAGATTAATAAAGAGAGAGAATGTTATTCCTTAAAGCTACTGGAGGCTGGTTGTCTGACATCAGACCTCGGCTCCGTGCTAACTGCTAACAAGCCTCTCTACTAACAAGATCTCTAGACTTTAGGAAGACTCGAGGTCGAAGGTCGTAGATCCATCAGCATTTACCAGTATTTAGGTGCTCTGTGCCCGGCACTCCACACGTTCCGCAGCCTGTCCTGACTGAGCGAGGTGAAGAATGCACATGCCTTGGAGCTGGAGCAGCAAAAGAATGGACAATCTGAAGGTTGTCCGGTTGCGACATTTGACTTTATGGCGGTTCTTTGATGTTGGATACTCTTTACTGGTCTGACTTTTTTGATAGATCCTTCGGAGACGTGAAACACGATCCTAATAACGAGTAAAACGACTCCGTTAATGTCTAGTAAAGGCCAAAAACGTCTTTAAGCCGATGGTCGTTACTGCTTATTCGCCACTTTGGAAAGATAAATTGTCCATACCAATGAACACATGTTCACGAAAAGCGGTATGTATTCTTTAGGTACGAGCGAAAAACTGACCAGATCCACCAAGGGCCAAAAGCCGGCTCCGGCCAACCAAGCCCCGGCAGATCTTGCTGAATTTTGCGAAACCATCGCGATACGGTAAAGTTCCCGGCTTGCATTAAGCCGACGGCAAAAAGATACACGTAAAGGCCGGTCCAAACAGCAGCTGACCACAGACTGCCTTTTGCAATGTACTCGCCAGAGAAGTACCGGGCAAGAGTCGAAAGATGGCTTCATACCAGAAATGCGCGGCTGGTCCAAAGTAGAGTAGCCCTATCAACGCTCCAGCAGAAGCTCGTTTGACATCGATTTGTTTGTTGCTTCCTTCCAAACGTTGCGCCAAATAATCCGACAAGGCGAAAATAGCACACGCTGTAACGCTCTTTGTGTAAATCGGATGCTGTCCGAGTGCTGTTGCATACCATACCCTAAACTTGGTGATGGGTGCTAAAATGGGAAGCGTCGGCGATGCACCGCCCCGAACTTGCAGAAGCGAACGTTGGGAAAGCACCGCCCGCGGTACGGGAGCACGATGCGCCAGAGCGTGTGCCGGTGAATGCAGTAGTAGCACAAAGAAAAGGAGACTAGACCGCATTCTGCTGAAAAAGAAGGAAAGAAAGTGGAATGAGAAAAGGAATTCACGTAGACTAATAACATAGATTGACGATGTTGTCTATTTCCAGTCTCACTGTTGCAAAAAATGCTTTATCACGCATGCAAGAGTGTTTCCACTCTTGTTGTGATCTCAAACTTTAAAATTGATACGGAATCATCGACTAGAGTTTGACGAGCATGACAAAAAAAGAAATTGCATTCATCCTCTTTCGCTACCCTCATTCTTTTGTATACACCTCGGAGAATTGTGGTCTGATTCTCAAATATAACACATAGATTTGGGTTCATTGTGGAATCGTTCTTCGTCATCGGTAGTATCACAACGTTGTCGGGGTAGGAAACGATAAAAGCTAACAGTTCCAAGCGTCTGCGACAAATCAATTCAAAATAACTTGCCTCTATTTTCATTCTAAGTATTCGTCAAATTAGGGGACCATGAGAAAGCAATCATGGTGGCTTTCATGATGGAAATCAAAGCACGTCAAAAACGAAAGAAGAAAAATAATTGGCGTCGTCTTTATTATTGTGTGGCAAAGGAGAGTTGCGTACCGGAGGACGGACGGTTTGATTCGAACTCGTGACACTCATGACTCAATGAACTCATGATTCGAGAAGCCTGCAAGGACGAAAAATGACGTCATAATAACCGTTTGCACTTTCCTTTTCTTCTAAACTTACTTGCACCACATGCCGACTTTTTTGATTCATTCATTCATCCTTTCTCTTGATGGGATGCAAATGCAAACGAAACACTCCGACTCATTCATTCGCTTGTCGCTAGCGTAGCAACGGCTCTTAAATCATAAAACAGTGAGAGATTCATACGAAAAGTTAATCTTATCATGAGCCAAGAAACCGATGCATTGCTTCGCAGAAGCGATCTTTCATCGCCGTCATCACCACAAGACAATCGGTCCTTCACGTTGCGGGTTTCGCTCATAGCGACAGGGGCACTTGTTCTTGTAGCGCTTCTCTGTTCTTCGGCACCATTGTCATCGGCATCCAAGAACGTCAACATACTCGGCCACACGCATTCATCGGATCCTCTTGCGTTCTGGTTCGACGAGAAGCTTGACGGCAAAGAACTCTTTACCATCAGCAAACACTCGATCATTTGAACAATGCCGACACAAGTACCGGTAGTACTTGGTCGCATCGTTATTACAAAGTATCCAAACATTTCCGAGGCCCAGGCCATCCCATCATTATGGTGATTGGAGGCGAAGATGCTCTTACGGGGCCGTTACATCCGTTTATTGAAGAAGGAATGGCTTCGAAATTTGGTGCTTTGTTATCGAACCAGAGCATCGCTTTTATGGGAAGAGTACTCCAGTGCACGATGCGACCGTCCAAGATTATGTCAAGTACCTGAGTCCGGATCAGGCACTCCTAGATGCCATTCAGTTGTTACAAGCCACTCGTCAAGCACTGGGATGTTCTCTGGAACGGTCCTCTCCGTTTTATTGTCCGGCCATTTCGGTCGGAGCTTCTTATCCGGGCTTTCTCAGTGCCATGTTGCGGTACGTGTATGCGGATTACGTCGACATGTCGTATGCGGCCAGTGCTCCGATTCGTTTGTACAGTCAAACCAACGGCGCCAATGCCTATTACGACAAGGTGTCTCAAGTGGCAGAACAAATGTCACCGGGATGTGCAGATGCTGTGCGATCGACTATGGAAGCAGTGCAAGAGGCGGTCTTGTCCAGTGACTGGACGGTGTCGGAAGCAGCAGCCAACCTCGGGTTTTGCCCCGACGATTTGCCCAGTTACATTCAAGATTTGGAAACATTGGTGTCGGAAGGTATCGTTTACATTCTGCCTGCCATTTTGCTGATTTTAACATGTTCAGCTATCCGCCGGGGCCCCAAACACCCAATGTCATGGCATGCAGCGTCTTTCAAAATACAACCATGACACCCTTGGAAAAGATTCAAGGATTCTTTGAACTCCGCGGTCTAGTGGAGTACGGCCAGAAAGTAGAATGCTTTGATTTGGGCTTAGAACTGCCCACGGGTCCGAATGCACGAGTCATGGGGAGTGATTGGAGTGGTAGCGGTGGTGGAAAGACGGGAGAAATTTGGGAGTTCCAGTGTTGTAAAGATTTGATTATTCGAACGGGTTACTCCAACACGAGCATGTTCATTCCCCGCGAGTGGACTTACGAATGGCACGACGAGCACTGTCGTCAACGGTTTCCTGGGATACCATTGGACTCGTTCCGTTTGGAAAACAACTGGCATTTCGATGAACTTGCTGGAGCCAGTAAGATTGTGTTTACGAATGGTATGAATGACGGATGGTCTGCGGCAGGAAGTTTCCTCGAAGATGTGAATGATTCCGTCGTAGCAATTACAATTGCGGATGGAGCGCATCATTCGGATTTGGGCGGAAAGTATCCCGATGAAAACGACACGGATGAAGTCAAAAGAGCACAGGTACAAGTTATGAATATTCTGGAAATGTGGTTGGAGGAAATCTACGCAATGCAAGTTTAAATATAGATTACAAATAGGTTGACAAAATGCGAAGTCTAGTGCATGATTGTATTTATGACGGACATAGTGAGGCTGTGGACGTTGTGCTTTGAACTCCAGATTACCATTGCGCTGGGTTGGGTAGTTCCAGTCACCTTCACGTATGATTTGTAGTGTTGACGCATTATTTCAGTGTGTCTAGATTGGGAACTTAACTAGTCTCGGATAAAAGAAAGTGCCTCATCGCCTCAATTAAGGCATATAAGAAAAAATGAACTTGATAGCGAAACTCAGGAAGCAGATATAAAACAAGTCTCAGGATCGCCAAGAAGTGAAAGAGAGACTTCCTTGACCTCAAATTGTAGGCTATGTGACAATGCACGTTAACCAGGTTGACCCGGATTTTCTAGATAGACTCTAGTCTGCTCAATCTCGCCGAACTCGTCAATATGCGCTTCAATCAGATTCTCAGCTGTTCTATTCTTGTCCTTAAATGGACGAATAGGTTTCAAGCAGAATTGCCTCCTGCTCTACGTTTCTTTTCTGTCGGCCAGCAATGGTATTTTAATTGGTGTCAACATTCTCCCCGATCATTCACCTACGCGTGCGGAGTATTTCGGAAGCTCCGGGGACACGAAAAAGCGCGAAGACCGTTCGAGAGCGTCATATTAATCGGGAACGGATAGCGTCCTGTGGCTTTCATTACTCCCACAGAGTGATGAAGTTCCAAGCTTCCTCAAATTCACGAAGAGTGTCCAGCATAGAGGGGCGAATTCTGTCGAGAAGTCGGTCAAGCTGATGGCGTTGACGTCTTGCGACATCAACATCCACGAGCATCCCCTCAACAATTGGTTGTACTTCTTAAATTTTCCTTGCGTCGGTTTCTTTGATGGCCAAATCGACAGCTCGCGAAATAGCGTCATGGGATGCAATGATGCGCAGCTTGAATCCATTTAGTCGCGCTGTCGGAGCACGTCAGCAGCTCCAGGAACACGGAAAAACGAGCGAACACCGTGCGCAAGTGCAATATTGATCGGGAAATGATACTGTTCGAGGAACGATTCGTCTAAGTCCAGCCCTTGTCGCATTTCAGAAATGTTCTCGCATTCAAGTATATCATCAAGCATAGACGGTTGGACAATCTCAATTCTGTTGAGAAGTTGATGGAGTTGTTGTCGTTGAGTGGCAATATCACTCCCAACGAGCATCTCTTGCACAAGTGGTCGCACTTCTTGAATCTGCTTCAACTCTGTTTTCTTGAACCCAAAATCGAGTGTTTGCGCGATGGCATCATGAGACGCAATGAGACGCAGCTTTATGATAACTAGCGCAAACAGATATGGCTCCGTTAGCGATAGCTCTTCCAGTTTGGTACATTCCTTGAAAATGTCCAGGTAACGACAGTTCAGCTCGGCTGGGTACTCCCGATCGCCTCCATCTGAACGACGATGCCATGAAATGGTTTCGTCATGAGGCGGATCCGAGTAAGCTTCTACTTTTAGCCAGTACCGGATAAACGCATAGGCCTCATCATCTCGGTTGAGGTATATGAGTAGAAATGGAACTCGAACGCGAGTCGGTAGATCATACGCTGCATCCAGTTTCATTAGCTCCCCGCAGTGAAACAGTGACTTTTCCCAGACTTCTTGCACTTCGCTTTCGTAGGCTGCATCCCAGTACATAGCTGCGAGATTCGCGCGAGCCTCGAAATAGCGGTGTACCTAGCCACCCCTTCAAAATCTCCATCGACAAACGTTTCCATTGAGTCACTCTCTGCCGAGTTGAAGAAAATTTGAAGTGGCTTGCAAGTCAGTTCTAACGTTTCCCTTCCTTTTGCTATAAATTTGCAGAGCTCGCGGTGATGTTCAAAGTGTCTTCCTGGCACTGCGGACCGCAATACCAAGCCGCCTGGCAGCGTGAACAGCGCTTTAGAGATGAGGGGCAGTTGTTTTGTGACAAGCGAAACAGTACGGCGCATCTTTCAGATTGTATTCTTTCCTTCGTAGTAAGGCCTTTTGAACCACTCCTTTTCTCCTGGCAACGGCGTTTGGCTGGCTATTAGTCGCGAAATCTCTTGGTCAATCTCTCGATCCATTGTGCGCGTGTGGTCTGTCTGATTGAAGAAGGCGAGTGCGTGGTCGTCCTGAGGAATTCTTTGCTACTTCGGATAGTGGAAGTAACAAGGTGCAAGAAAACGGTTAACGTTGAGAAGAGAAGAATGACAGCACTGTAAAATTGAGGACTGCAACAACTGCCATGTGGATTTTGGTGGAGGTCCTCATTGTTGTTATTTCGCGTAGAGAATTTCGAAGCGTGTGATTTTGTCGTAGTGGAGGTCGTCCGTGTCTTGGTCCGTGTTATTTTCGTTGCGGTACAGGTTTTCTTTACCATTATGTATTTTCGCGCGCATAGAATTTCGTTGGGTACGTCTTTGTCGTAGTGGAGGTCCTCCGTGTTACTTTTTGCGCGCATAGAATTTCGATGCGTTCATTTCTGCCGTAAGGAGGTCAACAACTGTGGTGTTTGGCTGGATTGACAATGGCAACCTCGATATGGCCCTTGTGAATCCTTTGCTCAGCACAGTGATTTCCAATGAATAAAAAAATAGGGCCTAGAACTCACAGTGCTGTGCGGCGATCGCTGCTTGCAAATGGTACGTCATGAGTCATGAGTCTCTATTGTAAGAACTAGGGATTGAAAGGACTAAGGCATCAAGAAAATAACTTCAGACTAGAACCTTAATATCTTGTCTTAGTCGCATAATTACCTCTAGTAGCCCGACTAGTAGCATTTCAAGCTCGTGACGATGGTAGGTGCAAGAAAAGTTGGTAGGGTAGATTAACTTCGTAGAGGCAGATCCATCAATATGGGAGAAAAAAGATAGGGATTTTCAAGTCACTATTAATGATATGTACAAGACGCGAGAGAATTATAAATTCACAGTATAGTTCCAGGTATCTTTCTTTATAACAAGCCTTGATCTAACCCAAAAGCCTCGCTAACTCAATGTACGGTTTGGCATTATTGACAAAATGACACGGAGCACACAAGACGTTCTAAAACTACCATCTCTGCGGACAAATCGATAAAGTTTTTATTGTTGGCCAAGTCTACACATTCAAGCTCGCAGCGAGAGAATGTCAGCAGCTCCAGGAACACGATAAAACGAGCGGAGACCGTTCAAAAGTACAAACGCTTTTAGAGAAAGCTCTTGGCTGTCCAAGGCGTCTAACACATCCACAGATCGACGCATTTCCGCAATGTGTTTGCTTTCCAGCAAAGAAGTAAGCATCGAAGGATCTTCCTGCTGAATTCGGCCAATGATTCGGTTGAGTTGTTCGCGTTGAGTTTCAGCATCGCTACGATAGAGCATTTTTCAATTGGATGTGCTTTGCGTCTGTTTTCTTCAACGCGAAATCAATAGTTGGAGCAATTGAATTATGAGATGCAACAATACGCATCTTGATAATCATGAGCGCAAACAGAAATGGCAATGTAAACTCTTGATTCTCCAGCTTGAGACACTCCTTGAACATATCTAGGAAACGACAGTTCCGCTCGATCGGGTAAAGCAAATCGCCCTCCTTTGAGCGCCTATGTCGTGAAAGAATCGTATCGTCATCTTCGCTGCCAAAGTTGAGCCAATATCGGATAAAAGCACAAGCGTCGTCATCTCGATTGAGCTGCAGAAGAATGAACGGAACGCGAAAGCGGGTCTCGCTTCTATGCATAGCATCTACCCTCAGAAGATCCAGGTAGTGAAAAGAGACTTTTCCCAGACCTCTTTCACGTCGCATTCGTAGGCCGCATTCCAATACGAGTTTGCTAGGTCGGAGACAGCCTCTAGATAGGGCTGAACCACATCGATTGCACCAAACTCCCCAAGATGAGTCTCAAACAGGTTTACTAAGCGCTCTTCGTGCGGGAACTCTATCTGTCGAAGCTGAAAGGTCATCAATGCTACAATATATGCTTCTCCCCGATCCGTTTGCAGATACTGCGGTGCTCTTTGAAGTGCTTCTTCTGACATTCAGCACTGCAATACCAAGCCACCTGTCAGCGTGAACAACGCTTGAGCGCTGAGGCGGCTGTTTCTTCACTGCAAGAGAAGCAGTACGGCTCCTCTTTCAGATTCACAAAGCATGAAGATGGTAAAGCAAGTAGAAAGAACTCCATCCGTCTTAGTCAAAGACATTTATAAGCACTTTAATTCTCGTTGCGAAATCGACCCAATGAGCGTTCGTGTCTGAAGCTTCTTTAGCGAGGTAAGGGGATGTATATGGCAAAAACCTCGTCCCTGTCTTCAAAAGTAAACTCTAGTCACATGCTTTCCACAGCGAATGACTAAGACGGTGCGGGTGTCTTATCCTTGAATGATGGCTGCTCTCTATATTGACTCAAGCAGCAGGACGCACCGAAAGACTGCGAGAGCATCAATAATCAAGACATTCTCAACACCTGAAACTCATTCTTTCGCTTCCGAATCTACATCATGCGAATAAGCTTGCCAGATCCACTCAGCCGCGCCATCCTCTTCGTCATCGTCTCCGTCATCAATTTCTCCAAGGACTTGGCCGACATGGAACCATTCATCGCAACGATTTTCTAAAATTCTTAATTTGCCTTCTTCATGCGTCTCGACAATCATGAGAGGCTTGTGATCTTCTTCGATTCGATATCCAGACGCTATTAAGTCAGGTGAGCATTCCAAGATGAAAATAGGATCATAACATTCTACCGTTTCGCCATCGGCTCGGAGCCACTGCACAATGCGAGCTTGCGTGTGCGAGGGGCTCAGTTGCGGTATTGTTACTCGCGCTTTACGGAGCAGTGCAGTGGTTCGAAACATTGTTGGAGTTGTCGAGTTAGACAATGATCGATATATTATCTAATTTTAACAGGCGAGCATAACAGGACAAAGATTTATTGTATCTTTTGTTGTTGCAGTTCTCATCCTTTATTATTATGGGGAACACAAACATTTCCGTACTCACCATTCACGAGTACCCACGTGAGTCATTTTTGGTCCCCCCTCGGTCGATTCTAGGGTGACGAATGAAGTCGCTTGTGTGAGAAAAGTGAATGCTGGATACTCCCAATCGCGTCTTTGAAAGCTCCAAAGGATCACCTAAGGATTAAAGCATAATTTGACGCGTCGGAAAAGCCAGAGGACGATGATGTATTATTGTCTCGGGCATGAATCATTCGACGAAATTGCGGTTACACGCAGATCCTTGCGGCTCTTCATGACGCAGTAGTCCTTGAGAAGCGAGTCGTACGTCTAACACAAATGATTGAAAAATGTATCCAGTCCTCGGGTGCAAAAAAAGCAAGCTAGTACTTTCCAAGAAAAGAATGACTCGGCTTTGTTATCGTATACAGACTAGTCGCATGGCGCCATTTAACTATTGGTCTTTTCCCGCTCCTCGCGAGCAAGTTCTATGCCTTCTTTGTGCACGCCCAACAGCCAGTTGCCGAGACGCTACCCGCCGCACTACCCAAGCTTAACCCTTGCGCAATGCCGAGGTATCCTCGTGACAAACCGCACTTCTGGGGACCACCCGCGACGTACATGGCAGCCGCTGCGGCTCCCATGCCCATCCATACTGATTTGTCCATCACTCGCACTTTGAAGTTATCGTGCAATCCGTCCACGCGCTTTTGAATGCCTTCATCATCCCAGGGAGGACTCGCATTTTTCCTTTGGCTGCCGTCACTGCCAGTCGGGTCGTTCCCAAGACGATTCCTACGGCTCCGCCGATCAAGCCAGCCGTACCAGCAGTTTCCCAGACACTCGCATAGGGCTGATAGAGCTTCGTCGCGTGCAAGGCTCCTCCAATCGCGACACCGACGGGCGTGAGCACATTGTAGCCTGCGCCGGCCACATGATACGCAAGAAAGGGACGCTGTCCGGGAAACAGATCGGCAACAGTCCAGCCGACTTTGCGGTTATTTGTTGACGAAGGCATAGGAGTATATTACAAGAGAATAAATGGGAGCTATGCACGGTTCATCAAGGGACTATTCTCTGCATTCCGTCTCCACAACGAGACCTTATTTCTCACATGTCAGAAAAAAATCGGCCTTTTCCGGGTCTTTTCTTCGGCTGACGTCAATGCGGCATTCGCCACTGTATTGCGCCATTTCAATTTTTCACCAAGTTGCGTCATCGACAAGACTGCGTCGGGACTCGGGGAAAAGGAGTGCTTCAGAAACGCGACTGGACTCCATTAAACAAAAACGCGAAATGCATTTCCGTCTCATAGTATCTTCCGATATATAGGCCTTGATTGCGTTGCCCCGGTACTCAACGCTCCAAGGTGGAAAAGTATTCGTTTAGACGACCAAATTTCGGCCACAAAATAATGCTCAAGACGATTTTTCAAGCTTGTCGAACTCTTGTTTGCATTCTTGTTCCGTGAGGGGACCACTCTTGCGAAATTTATCTCCGATTTTCTTCAGATATAATGGGTCGACATGTTGATCATAAAATCAAATTGATTAAAAAAAGTAAGTGACCAAACAGTGGCAACCAACACTCTTCGTTGGCCATTGGGTCAAGTCACTTCAACTTGGACGATCCTCTTTCTCACCCATGCACTTTGACAGATCCTGAAAACATTTTATAAAATGAAGTTCCTTGCTGTTCTCTCCTGTGCCGTGGCTGCATCTGCCATTGAGCAACCCGCCGGAATCTTACGTCAAAAGTCGCTCCAAGAAGAATACCAGCGTGAGCTCCAATCTTTGAACGACTTTGAACGTCAAGTGAAGGAGAACGAAGATTTCTTCAGGAAGCCACCACTGGAACTGATAGTACAGCAACTGGAGCATGTGGAGCCCGGTTAAGCATGTGCGAAGCTGCTACCCAAGACATGGCCTTACCTGCTCAAAAGTGGATTGATACGTTGGAAGGTTTCGGCAAAAGCGAAAACAACACTCTTGTAGACGACTTGGTTCAATTGATTGAGATGTCGCAAACGGCGGACTTCAACCCGGTTGTGAATACGGTTCACGATAGCGCCAGCGCCCAAAATGCGTTGACTGTCATTCGTGATACTGCCCAGGAAGTCAAGAACATTGATGAATCTGATCCGACAGGAGCTATCGCCGTTATGGTCGATTCATTGACACGTGTGGAATCTATTCTCATGTCTGTGGGCGCTCCAGTCCCCAACAATCCTTCGATTTGATCATCTTTTGCTCACGTTTGTCGCTGGCCTCTTGGGTGTTCTAGGTGGATCTCCGATTGAGCTTGTGATTTACATTATTCAGCAAATCATCATTTTGTCACGACTTTCCTTGCGGGACTCTTCACGGTTGCAATTTTCCCTCTGCGGATACTGAATGCCAAAGTGACTTGATGCTTTGCAACTACGTGAAAATGTTGCTCGACGTTGTACCAGGTTTGATGGGAAGCATCCTCATTGCTGATGAGCCTACTGCCTAAGTGGGACATTTCGATCGTGTTACATAAATTACTTTAACGTTAAACCAAAATATTTATATTCCGAAAGTCGCGATTATAATGATCGACCTCCCATAAGATTAGGCCCTAGCACGGTGAAGGCTGAACGAATATCCAATGGTACGGTGTTCACGGAATACAGAGCTACCATCGTATCGTGCTACATCGAGTGCAGGATCGGGTGATTCTTGGTGATTACTCGAAAATAGTACATAGCAGTACAATTAGGAACGAGTATTGAGACGAGTGAGTTACGTCTCCGTGAACCGAACCACATGTCTGATCATTGTTTGTTGAGGAAGTTCTTCGCTTAGATTGTTGCCGCTGTGTGGCGTAAAGTCACCTAAAATCCCGAATCAGATCTCTTTTTTATGATGTTTATTAGGTCTGATACGTGTTGGTTAGGTTTGTCATAAACCAATGTGCGAACTAATCGGCTAGAAACTATCACGGTTAGTCACTCCCACTCGAGTGGGAGTAGTGTCACGCAAAAACGATTCGCGTTTTCAGTTCACATTTTGACCTCAAAACAAGAAAAAGTGACAACTCTTGGATGCATGATAAGCGTTTTCCGACTTCATATTGTTATCATAAAACCAGCAATCTCGTTAATCACACATATCGGTATCTACTCGAAGCTCTCTAGGTAAGTCCATGCTGAGATATCTTACCTCGTTTTTGTCTCGGACATTACTGTTGCGTGCTTGCCGATTAATACCTGATCATCTGAAACTCGCTTTCACATCTCTCTCTGTTTCAATTTCATGACAGGTTTCATATCATGAAGATTTTTAGCTTTTTCATCGCCATCTCCGCTACTATTGCGACAGCTTGGGCTGCTGATGATACGGAACTCTTGTCGGATACTTTCTCGGACGAAGTCGGTGAACGTGGACTGCTCCGTCTTGGTGCAAGCCGACGTTGCGGTCGTCGGCTCCAGTCGTGTGTTACGGGAGCAGGAAATCAGCAGTTGTCGGTTCAGAACTGGCTTGGTACAATCCGCGAAATTCGTGGTGATGACAACATTGCACAGCTCACGTCCATCTTGAACGCTGCCGCGACTGTCAACGCCCAAAGCTTCGTTACTGGTCTATCGGAGATGAGTTTGGGCGATCGCTTTTCTGCCATTCGAATGTTCCGGGCTACGATGGGAAAGTTGAGCAATCTTTCGGTGACGGTAACAACGTCAATATTGTGCAGAATCTCAACGCCATCAATTCGATTCTGCTTCCGCTCTTCTCGTTTCTCGACCAAGTGATTGGAACGGGCCAGTACTTGATCCTTTCGCTTGCTCTTCGCACTACGGTTCTAGCTCTTCGAGTGATCAATGCCACGCAGGGTCTTGCTGTCGCTTCGGTCGCTTCAGCTGTCGTGATTCCTGCACTTCTCGTCCAGTTCCTCTTGGGCACGTTGAGGATGCGACGACTTTAATTTGCTCCCGAATGTCGACCTTGCGTGCTTCGCGGCCACCATGAACTGTGGTTTCCGCGCCATGATGAACGGAGTCATGCCGATTGTCGTGGAGGTGACTGTCGAAGTCGCAGGACGCGGAACAAATGGCACGCCCTAGATAGAAAACTAGATCGATACAGTGGAGATGTCTCGTTCGATCGGAGTAGACGACAGTCAGAGCAAACGAAGCTGTCCGATTTGCATGAAATTTAACAAAATAGAAATGAAAAACGGATCACTTTGCAACTCTAGAACTTGCGGATCCTAGCTCGTGAACCTTTGAAACAGGAATTTTACGTAAAGCGGAAGCACTAGAGCATCGTACGATTGCCGCGGGAGCAAAATATCCAATCTGTCCCTATCGACCCGTACTATGCTTGCCAGATTATTGTTGAACTGTAAATAATATTGCTAGAACGACACACGTTTATTCGCTCTTCTGTTTCTCCTCCACCGTCTCCACATCCATGGAAGCCGGTGGCGCCTGTTTAAGCTTGTTTGCATTTGATTCTCCCTCCTGAAGTCCTTTTGAAATTCTTTGGGGACTTCCTTAAGTTCTCCGGCAATCTTACCGGCATCCTTTCCCAATTCGGCCAATTTTGCGGTCCCAACACAAAGGCGGCGGCCACCAAGATAATGGCAATCTCCGGAGCACCCAAACCAAAGAGTCCCATGGTTTGTACGTTGGCGACCGACTTGCGTTGGTGCTGGAGCGCGGCGGGCATGTACGTAAAAGTCGTCTGCTGCGTCATCGTTCGGAACGCTTGCGGAGGTGCAAAGGCGGAGGCTGTGGCGATCATCATGATTGCCGTAATATAAGATAGAATTGACTTCATTTTATTTTGTAGTGCGTGTTGAATGTCGAATAAGCTATCAAAGGAATGAATGAAAGAACTATTTGATGAATAATAATAGGACAATTACAATCACAATGAGGTGATGTTTTTGTTGGTGGTGTGACTGGCAGCCAGGAGCCAGGATCTTGATTTCCTTCAAGCCGGCTTTTGTCGGACCGATGATTGTGAACCTTCGCGCAAAGTGGAACGTGTGACGTACGACGAGCTGTCACTGAATGTCGCAACAGGAATGAAATGGGAAGACCCGGCCAATAACCTGATGATTCCCGTATTATCATGACTCCTCCCTACGCCAACGAAACAAAACCCACGAAAAAAGGGACGAAAAAACTCACTTTTCTCAACTCGCTCATGGATCGACTGCTCGTGAGCACAGAAAACACTTTAATTCCTAAGATATAATCCACTTGAATCAGTTTGCAACATGGGAAACCGAGTCAAAGGACGCGCCAAGAAAAAAGTCCATCAAGGCCGCCCTCGGGTCGGCTGCCGGCAGTAAGCGCAAGTTGACGCGCATGGGAAAACGGCAGAAAAAAAGAACATGGAGGACTCGAGGCTACCTTTATTGGACGGTCGAAATGCATTAAAATGCTTCAGATTACTATCAAAGACTTTCGTCGTTTGTGTATTTTGAAAGGGTCTATCCGAGAGAGCCTGTTGGACGTGTTCCGGGGAAGAAGAAGGGACAAACGTTCTATCACATTAAAGATATCAAAGCGATTGCTCATGAGCCGATTCTCGAAAAGTTTCGCGAATTTCGTGCGTTCATGAAGAAGGTAGGTCATGCTTTGTACTCCGGAGTTTTAGTTTTATTTTCATGTCGCGCGGTCCAGAATCTAATCTCACTTCGCTCTTCCTTCCTCACGCAGGTTCGCCGTGCCGCCGGTCGCAATGAAATGGACGAAGCTCAACGCAAGAATTCACTTTTGCCTCAGTATACGCTTCATCACTTGGTGAAGCAGCGTTATCCGCGTTTTGTCGATGCTCTTTCCGACTTGGACGACGCTTTGACCTTGACTTATTTGTTTGCTTCCTTGCCGGCACACGCCAACGTCAACTCGTCGGTCATCAATAAGGCCAAGAGTTTGGCGGCCGCGTGGGGCTCGTATTGTGCAACAACGTCGTGCATAACAAAGTCGTTCATTTCCGTCAAGGGCATCTATTTGGAAGCGTCTATTCAAGGAACAGCCATTCGTTGGATTGTTCCACATGCCTTTACGCAGCACTTGCCGAAAGATGTGGACTTTCGTGTCATGCGAACATTTCTCGAATTTTTCGAAACTATGTTGAACTTTGTGCTGTTCAAATTGTACAATGATATTGGAGTACGTTATCCATTTCCCGCGAAAGAGCTCGGTGGTGAGGTGATTGGAAACACGAGTGCCGTGTTGGCGAAAACGTTGCGTGCATTGATGAAGGGTCTCGACAGCAGTAAGGGTGTTGTGAGCCAAGTCGTTACTGAATCGTTGATGGAAGAGCAAACAGACAATGAAGGCAGTAAACCCAAGAGAAGCAAGCGCGATAAGGATCTTTTGAAATCTGTAGATGCGGCTCTCAGCAAACTCAAAGAAGAGAGTGACAAGGATGACGACGAAGATGACGAAGAAAATGAAAGCAACGGCGAAGAAGATGATGATGTCGATGTTTCGGCTCCGCTGCGTGCTGCACTCGATCATGTTGCTGAAGAAGAGGCTCGTGGTACAGTTCCAGGTGTCGCTTCGGAAGTAGATGACGAAACAGTCAAGAGGAGACGTCTCTTTGAAGGACTCGTGTTTTCTTTTCGCGTGAAATCCTCGTGGTTACCTTGAACTTGTCTGCTTATCTTATGGTGCACAAGTTGGATGGGAAGCCGAGGACAGCCCCATTTCGATGAAAGACCCGTCCATTACACATCATGTCGTGGATCGCCCAAAACTCCCCAGCAGTTATGAATCCTTGCCCAAGTCTCGTGAATACATTCAACCACAGTGGATTCTGGATTCGGCCAATTTCATGTTCTTGTTGCCCATTGCCAAATATGCTGTGGGTGTATCTCTTCCACCGCACTTGTCTCCGTGGGTCGATGATGAAGAAGAAGGGTACAAACCTGCGTACGCGGAAGAAATTGAAAAGCTCAAGAATGGAGAGTCCATTGAAGAGCAAGAGATGGAGGATGTCTCTTCCGATGTGCCAGAGATGCAAGACGACGAAGATGATCAAGAGGAGCAAGAAGAAGAAGCTTCTGATGATGAAAGCAGCGAGGAGGAAGAGGAGCCTGTAGTAAAGCCAGTCAAAAGACCAAGATCAAGAGGATCGAAAGAAGGAAGAGGAGGACGAGGCCCACATTCTTGCTAAGACCATGATGAGCCGCAAGGCTGCCCATTTGTATGGTCGTATGCAGCATGGCATTGCTGGTAAACAAGCCAAGGTAGTTGCATTGCACAAACGCCGAGCGGAAATCGAAAGTTCCAAAACGAAAGAGAAGGGCACGGGCAAAACTGTATTGAAGCAAAAAGTGGAACGTCTCAAGATGGAACGGTCGACGCTTGAGACACAGTACGATGGCAGTGGGGAACAATGAAGAAGAGTAAAAGAGGAAATCTACCTGAGTATCCTGTTGTTGAAGAAATAATTAGAGCATTATCAAACTGTGCTTCATCTGTAACCCATCTGACCCATATTGTGAAAAAGTAGAAGATGGTCAACATCCCAGTGATTTGCTCAGCAGTAGCGGCGTTTTGTCACTAGCTGTCGCCCAAGAAAGGCATGCTGAAATGCCCGTGGGTGATCCCTAGTACTCGCATTTGCCAATGCATTATTCGATCGATTGCACGTCAATGACACGACTCACTAGCCTCCACTCGTCAATTTGATCACAGTTAAAGATACCACATTCTACATTCCCAAAGGCGATAGTAATAGTTGTTACACTAGACCTAAGCAGGACCTAAGGCCAGTTAGTTGAACGGCGCAGACCGTCTGGTCTCCGCTCGGTGTTTCTGGCTGATCGGCATTTATTTCTCAAAAGAAAAGGAAAAGCTTTGCTGCTCACCGATCCGTATTATTTCAACACACAGTTATAACATCAAAGATCTTTGACTACTCATTATCAGAACATCAATAAAACATGACACTCTCCGTTGAAAACGAACTGTACTTGGAAGACACGCAAACGACAGTTCGATATGCCGACATGAATTCAAACGTACTTGTCGTCGTGACACACCCGTGGACGTTGCTCGGAGGAGACATGCACAACAACATTGTGGTGGCCGCTGTTTTGTATTTTCAAAACTGGGAATCAGTACAGCTCGATTTGATTTTCATGGCAGTGGCATTGGTCGCGGATACGCGCAAGTCGAACAAGTGCGTGCTGTCGTTAGAGGTATTTTGGCTGGGTCACCTGAAAAGACGCTATTGACACTACCAAGAAACGACCCACCAAAGTCATTCTCATTGGATATTCGTACGGATCTTTGATCACTGGAAGTGCCAGTGCTGGTATGAACGAGTGCGTCGCATCCATTTCCATTGCACCTCCGTTTTCGGTGCGTCATTGGTTGTTATTGTTCAATGCCTCGTATCATTTGCAACAAGCCGCACAGTCGGAACAGTTACCTCGCTTGTTTTTGATCGGCACGCGCGACAACTTTACCTCAGAATCGGCTTTTCAAGACATGATGGAGACGTATTTTCCCACTTCGACCGGGGCGATCGTTCAAGAAGCAGATCATTTCTTTCAACGTCGTGAAAAGGATGTCATGGATGTCATTGGTCAATGGTTACTAGAGATATTTACAGATCATTGTAAAGGTGATTTGAGGCGATTGCGGGACTCGGAATGAGTGAATGAGACGAGCTGAAACGTCGCCTTAGTTCGTTGAGTACCGGTAGACAGCATTCGATCATGTCACAGTCACAGAAACTCTTGAGTATGAACCAGACATGCTGACTGATGACTGATGACTCATGACTGCTTCTGGTTGCCAATCGTTTTCCGCGAGGAGAAGATGATGTTGTTTGACGATGATGTGTTGACATTCAAAATAGAATGGTCGTCCACACGAAACAATAAAGCCATCAACTCGCAACTCTGGTGACAAGTATAGCTTTTTTCGTCTGAGAATGACGAATAACAGTCCTGTTAATAGGAATCACGTTGATTCAAATTCTTTTTACGGCAGCATCTTTCATTTTCGTCGGACGATTTTCGTTCTTGTAGGGTTCTTATTCTCGACAAATAACAATGTACAAGGATGGATGTTCTCTTCGAATCGAATACACAGGAATGCAGTGTCTACATCCTCATCATCTTTATTTGCGAAAATGAAAAAGCTTCAAGATGCCTTTGATTTGTCGGCCATTGAAGCCTTTGAGCAGCAACTCGATCAACAACAAGACAGCAACAACAGAGACGAAGAGGAAGATGACGACGATGATGATGAACAAATACTAGCAATCAACATCGGTGCCGATGATATACGTACTTGGCAGGTTCCACCCGAGTACCACAATGCCCGCATTGATGCGGCTCTGGCGGCCTTTTAATTGATGAATCAAGATCGGTTTGTGGGTCGTTGGTGGCCGATGGTTGTGTACAAGATGAAGAAACAAAAGAAGTATTGAACAAAAAATCGTACAAAGTACAAGAGGGGCAAAGTTTGCGCATTGATTTAACACAACGAACGAAAGTACCGACTGATATTCTGCTTCCCGAGAATCTGCCTATCGAGATTCTGTACGAAGATGAGCACATGATTGTATTGAACAAAGCGGCCGGCATGGTCGTTCATCCTGCCGCTGGAAATTGGCTTGGAACGGTAGTCAATGCGTTGGCACACTATTTACCGACCAGTCGTTTTGGGAGTGGGGAATTCGTTGCGGGGTCCATGACATCGTCGACCACATCGAGCAATAGTGAAGATGGAGAACCCGTCATGTTCCGCCCGGGCATTGTACACCGCTTGGATAAGGGAACGACGGGTGTCCTGGTAGTTGCCAAGAATAGTCAAGCACTGGCGACACTATCAGAAGCATTTGCCAATCGCAAAGTGCAAAAGACCTATCTTGCCATTACCGTGGAAATCCAGGAAAACAAGTGACAATTGATAAACCCATTGGACGCCACCCGATTCACCGCCAACGGATGCGTGTCGTTCCCGATCCGCATCAACGAGATAGTAGTGGCATGGCGCCCAAAGATCGTTTGGTATCATCCTCGTCACATCAAGGTCGTCGAGCACTTTCGTATGTCGACACGCTGGCATTTGATGGACAACTGAGTGTAGTACAAGTCCAGATTGCTACAGGACGAACGCATCAAATCCGTGTCCACTTGCAAGATCGGCACACACCCATCTACGGTGACGATGTGTACGGATTGAAAGATTGGAATGATCGATTGGCGAAAACGCACCAAGTTCGGGATCGTCCTTTGTTGCATGCGTACAAACTCCAAATCGATCATCCAGTCACGGGAGAATCCATGGAATTTCGTGCACCATTGGCGGATGATATGCTCCGTGTTGCCAAGACAATCTGTCCGCGAGGAAATGAATTGGAACATTCTGAAATTTTCGAGCCGTAACTTAGATCGTAAACAAACGGAACATAACCAACAACTTTAGATTAACAGGAAGTCAAAATGGTCCTTATTGAAGATGAAGTGGTCCAAATTATTATTTTTATGAGGTATCTGGTTGGTGCGTTGATCGTTTCATTCTGCCGCGACACGCATCGAGGGTGCATTCACAGTCAGTCAAAACACGAGGTCGCATGCACGACTATTACAAGAACATGTCAACCACCACATTACTTCTTCACCACGGAAATGTCCCTCTATTCAGTTTAAATGCCTCTAAGCCCAAGGTGCAACAACTTGTTTACAACGTTTTGATGTACCTTTTGACAGAGACTCGTGATGTCAAAACGCATAATCCTTTATTCTTTTCGTTTCAAATCTCATTCCTCACGATCTATACTTCCATACAAGGTCTGCAGAGCCGTACGCCGCACATATTGCAAAACGTAGGCACTGCTCGTGGGCCCACCATAGCCATACGATAGCGACAAAGAGTCCTCTTCTGAATCGTCATTGGAACCACGAAAGAATCTAGCCAGTCTAGCCCAAAATTTTAATTCTGTCTTCTCTCGACTGCTGTCATTGTTCGACACACTCACCACTACCGACTCGGAATCATACTCCGACGACTCCTCTTTAACTGGTCGAAGTCCTTGTATCCACGCATCCGGTTGTTGCTGACCACCATAACTATCGCATAAGACATGCTTCAGATCCACTTGTTCAATCACATCATCATTGCAACGATACCACACATCCGATTGCACATCCGGACGAACATAGGCATAATAATGTCCCTGTCCATATTCTCCCGCATGCACAACAATTCCTTGCAAATCATACAATACGTCCTGATTGTTGTTGTTGTTGTTGTTGTTGTTGTTTTCCGGATCACAAAACTGCGCCAAATCCACCACGACTGGAAATACACAAGGCGCATTGATCTTTGTGGTCGTTTCTGTATTCCAATCAAATTGAAATCGCTTCAAATGCAATTGCAAAATCGGAGGCAACGAATGCGATTGCAATTGAATTCCTTTGCGCATCGACCGCCGGTGCTCCCTTTTCCGGTCGCCATCCATTTCCTTCCGTCGCTTTGAGTACTTCGGGTTGTACCAATTGCGCCAAGGCCTCTTCGAGCGTCGGTTGCACATCGAGCGAAATATCCAAAAATGCTTCTTCCTTGCGTCGTTCCCGACCATCGAGTGCGACAATGTAATCTTGGTAGGCGCCTTGATACAAATCGGACAATTTCGATAATTGCAATGCAGGCAGCAATAATTTCCAAAATTCTTGGGAATCTTGTTGTTGCCAAATGGGTATACCAAGTGCTTGACAAAAGGCGCGGGGTGCTGTGGGCGTGTGTTGTGATGACGACGACGACGACGACGACATGTCGTGAAACAATTCTCGCAATGCCGAGTGTGCTGTCGATTGGTCATCATTCTTTGTATCTTCGTCGTCATCCGCTAGAAGAATTTGTCGCACATGAGGAATATGATACGCACATTGAATTTGTGCATTGAGATAACAAGTATTGCCCAAATTCAGCAAAGCCGGAGGAGGAGGAGGAGGAGGAGCTCGATTGCCGTGGGCCGTCGAAGCCAAAAAAAAGAAGCGTGGTGGCCAGCAGTCCTTGTTTGCCGTTCCTTTGAATGCGAGAAATCATTGTTTTGTTGGTAATGGCTTTGCTTGATTTGTTGACACTCTCGGTCCTATTATTCTGTTTGCATGGTTTGTTATTACCTTTGTTGGATGTCGATTGGCATCTCCGCGTCGCGGCTTCCACAAGCTTTACACGTGGCGCACCACCCGCACTCTCTTGAAAAGTAGATTCCGTTGTACACTTTGTTTGACATAGCGTCATTCCTTCGTTTGTTCACCCTTTGTGCGCTTTTTTCTCCAACCAAAAACTCGACCCACCAACAAGGCGAAACATTACTCACAACTATACTTTATTCCCTCGATCCTTTCTCACAATTGCTTACTTACTTACTTATATACATACTCATACGAACTAGCAAGAATGACAGATCTATTATTGCAGGATGAGATGATGATGACAGGAAACGAAGAGGAGCAAAAGGAGGAAGAAGTTCCGACAGTCGAACACATGGAGATCTCGAATAATAATAATGAAGCCGAGAAGAAGAACAACGACAATGAAGCGGAGGAGGACGAGGTCAATCCAGCCGACGACGAAGACGACGACGAATCGTCGACAACATTCGTCGACAACAGTGACGACGACGACGAGAAGAAGACATTCCGACCAAAGAGGACAACGACGACAACGACATTCTCACAACCGAACAAGTCGAAGAACGATTGATGCAGGCCACAACTTGGAAAGAACAAGGGAATGCAGCTTTTCAAAAGGAGATTTGGATCCGGCCGCTCGGGCGTATCGCAAAGGTGTCGCTCTACTTAAGCCCGTACAGCGTCGCATGCAATTCTTGGATGCCAATGTCAATGGCCATGCCGATGAACAAGATCAATACAAGGCACTTTCCGTGGCGTTGCAAACGAACCTTAGTATGGTCTGTTACAAGCAACAGAAATATCCCAATGCACTCAAAATTGCGTCGCAAGCATTAGCGTTGGATCCTACCAATATCAAAGCACTGTACAGACGGGCTCTCGCACATCGGGCTCTGGGAAACTGGGAGGAAGCCCGCAGTGATTTGAAACAGGCCTTGCAGCACGATCCCAACAATACGGCTTGCAAGAAGGAACTGGTGACGCTCAAACAACAAATGGACGGTTTGAAATCGTCCCAGAAAAGGCACTCGCCAAGGCCTTTGCCAGCGGCAGTTCCTCCTTTCTCTATGACGACAAGGAAGCGGAGGAAAAGAAGAAACTCGAACAACAACAAAAAAAAAAAAAGAAATCGAACAAGAATTGTACAAGAAGCGAAAAGCACAGTGGGAGGATGAATGCGTGCATCGCATGGCCAAGAATGAACCGGCTATTTCGTTTGAAGATTGGGAGAAGGAACAAAAGGAAGTGGAAGAGGCCAAGAAGAAGGAAGAAGACAAGAAACGAAAAGAAGAAGAAAAAAGAAGCGTAAGGAGGAACGGAAAGCGCAAGCCGAGGCGCGAAAGAACAGTAGTAAGAAGGACGACAGCGATGATGACGATGAGGATGCCTTGACGGAAGAAGAACTCAAACTGTTTCGAGGGTACAAAAGACCAAAGATGGACGAACGACGAGTTACTTTACAAGGGAATTGTCAGCCGAGGAAAAGCAGCATTTAGGAGACATGGCACCGAAACGACTCAATGAAGCCCTCAACCCATCCCGTCGCCTGTTGCGACAGCTACCGCGGCTTCCAAATGGAATCAGGCAGGGACTTGGGAAGAAAAGGATACAACGGCATGGTGCAAGGAGAGTCTGGAACAACGTTTGAAAGAAACTACAGTAGAGGACAATCAGTTGGAAGTGTCCATTTCCAGCGTAGATGACTTGACAGGAGATGCGTCGGTTGCCATGACGGGTGGAAAGAAACGATACATTTTCGATTTTCATGTCAAACTCAAGTACGAAATGAAAGAAGCCGGCACGGATGATGTAGTCGCCAAGGGACGGTCGCTTTGCCCGACATTTGCAGTGGAAATCATGAAGAAATTGAAATCAATTTCTCCGCTTGGAGTAAAAGCCCACGTCTGTTTTGGCATCGTCCGCCCAAGACATGCAGCAGCGCTTGGCGCAACAATTGCGTGCCAATATTCAAGCATGGGTGGAAGAATTCAATGCGCAGTATTAGGAATAGCGAGTAGGAAAGGAAATGTCTTCCTTTTCCAGATAATTATTACTTAGAATAGTAGAGCAAACAGACATCAAACAAGTAGTCTATGCGAAAGGACTTTCAGGAATAGACTGAGATGATCAAGGTAGTTTTGAAAAAATAGTATTAGCTGAAAGACCAATGCAGCCTCATTGCAAAGCAATTATAAATCCTTTTCCTTTGGCGAATCCGGGATGGAATAAGGAACCGCCAAATCATCCTCGTCTTCGCCTGGTGATTCCATGAAACGAGCCAGATCTGTGGTAATATTCTTTTGATAAAACAAGTGGTCAAAGGTGGAATACCCCATAACTGCATTTGCTGCCAACCAGGCGGCTACCAACGAAGCGGAAAAGGAACCGCCGATTGTAAGATCGGACCCGCCGTACAAAAGGTTTTTGTAGGGTGTGTCTACTCGAACTCCCTTTGCTGCATACCGCTCGGGTGTGTGACTCAAGCCCATGCTTTGCGGCCCGTGCACTTTTCCAGCTACCAGATTTCCTGTTTTACGAGCGAAGCAAAAGTCAGTGTCATGAAGTAAGAGTGAATGCGAAATGCAAAACGAACGATAATGTCTTTAGCGCCGTACCTTCAAGCTGAGGATAAAGCTGAATCAATTCCTGCTCAACTTTCCTTTGAAGAGTTTTGAGATTTTCGATAAACAGTTTGGGATTCGACTTTTAGTCTGGAAGATACGAGGTTCGTCCCCATGTCAGCGACTAGGTCATCGTCGGCTTCTACAGTAATCACACACGTAGATGTATTCCCATGTACCGATGCAAACGAAGGATCCTTGGCCGAAGGGAATGCAATGTGCATCCACGAGACTCCCGGTTCAAACTGTTTCTGTCTATGCTTCCTCCTCTTCCTATCTTCTCCAGACAGTTCGGTCACCTTTTCTGACCCAGCCGAAGCGTGTTGTTCATCCTCATCTCCCCATCCAATTTCACCGTGTCGAACAACATTGGTATTCAGATCGATCTCGTCCAGAGCCCTGGCGGCTCCGGGTAACCGGTAGAAATCAGCTCCCGTCAAATCAAGTTCCTGCGCGCTCCTTTGAGCGTATATGCAAGTTTTACGACTGGACGCTGCTCCTGGAGTGCCGCAAGCCCCTCGGGGTATCCATATTTCGTCCGGATTTCCGTGGGCATTACTCTCACAAAGGTGTCAATGAATGTCAACATGGATATCACGACGGGATCCTCCGCTTTGCCACGGAACCGATCGGGAGCAAATACAATCTCTTCGTCCGAGGCCAGTCGAACTCCCACACACGACGGCTTTGCAAGTGATTTCTCTTGATCATCCGCACCAGGGGCTCAACAAACATGAGCTCTTTCAAGTGAAGACCCGTCACAATTCGGCCTCCACATTTTTCAATCGTATTTGCCAATGCATGACACAATGCTCTACTACCACCAATGGGATAATGCATTCCCTCTCCTGAAAGTGCTCCACACAAGTTGGTGACATGAACCGCCATACTGGTCTTGCTGGGACGAAGATTCTCTCCTGGCATACCAACACCCGCCATCAACGACCGAGTATGCGTATTCAGTTGGAAGAACTGATTCAAAATAGACTCGGCGTATTGAACTGACACTGTCTGATATGATGATTTGGATTGGTACTTGTTGGCGGATTCGGGTAGAATCTTGGACAAATAAAAGGCACCCGCAGTAGCATTCAACGATTCCAAAGCCTCAATGTAAGCTCCAACCGCAGAATCTCCAGCAGTCCCATCCGACGCAGGCCACCCATCCCCAAATCAGTGGCGGCATCCGCCATGAGAGAATAGGTTCCACCTGCCGCTTTGAGGACAAACGGAATTTGATCCGACGCTTTATCCGCCCCTACTCCTGGAATGGATAGAATCTGAAAGGCATGACCATCGGCTTCTGTCCCAATTTGCGCAAAGCGGATTCCACCCTGACAGTCATTCACAGTACACAATGCGGGCGCCAAGAAAGCTTGTTGTTTCGAGATTCTCGTAATATTCATGGACCCCAAATCCACAGGAACTCCATTCATTTCTTCCACTTCACTGGCATCATGACTGGGACTCAAGACAACTACCTTGCGTCCCGCCCGCGACAAGAGTGCGGCAGCAAACAAAGTCGACGCACCGTGTCCCAAAAGAATAGTATCATACTGTGACGTGTCGATTCTTTCGTCCTTGGCCAAGGGCGTTCCAACGGGCCGCAACAGAAGCTGGCGCTTTCGCTGCATTTCTTGTTCGGCCGTTTCCTCTCCTTCCTGATGATGATAATACGACGTAGGAGACGGAATTCGCCTCGGCATGGTCGTCACACGCTGCCTCAATCGTCGACTCTTGACGGAATGCATCAACATGACCAATCCGACTAAAGCCCACGGCTGCAACCCCACCAACAAGAATAAGAAGGCCAACAACATGACTTGCCATCCCAAACTACCCCTTGTCATCATGAACAGGATAATGACAGCCGTCGATCGCGGAATGGGCGGTTGTTTGCGGAGCGGCGAGAATTCGCCCATGGCGTATTTTCGTTGCATCGACCGGATGAATGTTTCAATTTCGGGATGTTGCGTGATAAAGGGTCGAAAGACACCGTATTTTTCGTCCAAATTGCGTTCAAACCGAGCCGCGTTGGCGTGCAATATGTAACCGCCCGTGCCTTTTGCGGAAAAAAGTGTTGAGCGGTTTCCGAAAGCATGCGATCGAATTCATTGATTTGGTATTGCGAATGAAAGAGTGGTTGTGCGGGTGGTGGTTTTGTCTGTGTAGTAGTAGTAGTTCTAGTAGTTCCGTCGGAATTCACTTCAACACGATTATTTTGCAACAAGGACTCTTCATACACCAAATAGTCCTGCGCATATTGTTCGAGCGTCGACGATGCCAAGTCGATGAATTGGGGACGAAACACGTCGGTAATCCAATCGGACGATATTCTTCCTACAATACTGTCAGCAGGAACATTCTTTGGTTTCGTTTTGGCTCCTGCGGTCGTCCAGCCGCGGGTTGTTTTGGGTTTTCTTCCCAATTTCATGCTGCGGGGATGCGTACGGTATAGTGCGAGGAGAATTAATTTAATGAATGAATAAAATGAGAAGAGAACTTTCAACTCTGTTTGCGCGTGTTACTGCGTTGACGTATCAATCAACAATGAACTGAGTCAAAAGCGTACGGTAGTCAAGGCGAGAAGAGAAAGCAGTAATTGTCTTATTATTGTTCTTGTTGATGTTCACTTCTTGATTATTTGCCGATGCATCGTTTGTGTTTTTCCTTTTGTTGTTTTGTTTTTATTGTCGATGGAGACCTCTCCGCTCCACGTGTCTGTCGTCTATCAAAAACCATCCATCTCCCTCCTCCGTCCAACCGTCGTCCCACCTTATTCCTGTCACGAACGTTCGTGACACAACAGTGTCACCCACAAACGTCAGTCCACTTTCCCTTGTAAAATCCTCGTACGTGTGCAACTTGCGGCATCTTCCGCATACGGTACGGTAGTGGTGTCCGACCGTCAGACATCGATCGATCGGCGCGTTGTTGTTGTTTTTCCTTGGTTGGTGGGTTGGATACCAAAATTGATTCATTCACAACCGCATTCAATCGTCTTATTATCAATCATTATTTATTAATTAAAATGATGAAACGAATCTTTGTTGTCTTGGCCTTGGCTTCTTGCGCTCGTGCCAGTGCCTTTACGACGGTCACTTCCACCAACAAGCACCCGACGAGCTCCATCGGTGCTCAACGCCATCTGGCGCTTCCTCCGTGCGTATTTATTGATTGGAAGGCGGACATGTCGTCGTCACGCTGTCTCCTGTCGAGTTGGAGTGAATCTTTATTATTATTATTTCTTCGTCTAACACTTGCTTCTCATTCTCTCTCTCTCTTTTGATATATTATATTACATTCCATCCTAATATATACAATCACATACCTTTCTCTCGTCTCATGCACTCATACATACACACACAACACAGACAAACAAATGTCAAATCCTCCACCGCCTTGGCACTCTCGTCCGTCGGTGGCGCCAAGAAAAAGGAAGAACCCGCCAAACCAGCTACCGCTTTCGCTGAAACACTCCAAATCGGAGGATACTTTGCCTTGTGGTACTTGTTCAACATTGCCTACAACATTTACAACAAACAGGCATTGACGATCCTCAGTTTCCCATGGACCATTGCTACCATCCAAATGGCCGTCGGTCTATTCTACTTTGTCCCCGTTTGGTTGCTGGGTCTGCGCAAGGCGCCCAAGCTCAACATGAGTGAACTCAAGACACTCATTCCCATTGCCCTCTGCCACACGGGTGTGCACGTCGGTGCTGTCATTGCTCTGGGCGCCGGAGCCGTCTCGTTTGCGCACATTGTCAAGGCGTCCGAACCCGTCGTCACGTGCGGACTCAACGCACTCTTGTTGGGTGAATTCTTGCCTCTCTCGGTATACGCTACCTTGTTGCCCATTATTGGTGGTGTCGGGATCGCTTCCATGAAGGAACTGTCGTTCACGTGGCTCGCACTCGCTTCGGCCATGTTGAGCAATGTGTCTTCGGCCGCCCGTGGTGTCTTGTCCAAGAAAACCATGAGTGGAAAGAAGATTGGTGAAAACTTGGATGCGCAAAACTTGTATGCCGTCCTCACGGCCATGTCGACGGCCATTCTCATTCCAATCATGTTTGCCATGGAAGGTACCAGTTTTTTGAAGGCATTCAACAGTGTCGTCGCGAAAGGAGAATTCACACGCAAGTCACTCGCGACTTTGGTCGCACTCAGTGGTGCGTCGTACTATGCGTACAATGAAGTCGCCTTTTGGCCTTGGGCAAGGTCAACCCCGTCACGCATGCCGTCGGCAACACCATTAAGCGTGTCGTGATCATTGTGGCGTCGGTGATTGCCTTCAAGACTCCCATGAGCACGGGTAGTATTGTGGGTTCATCGGTGGCCATTCTGGGTACTCTTCTGTACTCGTTGGCCATGAATGCGTCCAAGAAGAAGTAAGATATATAGAGAACGAACGAACGATAAGGCTTACAAGAAAAAAGAAGTAATAAAGGAAGGTAACTCGGTAGCTGTGTTTGACTGCATACCGGTAGTTTGTCTACCTATATAGAACGATGAATAAGTCGATCGAATGCATTCAAAGGGCAAAACATGTCTCAAGCTAGATAGAGTTTCGAGCGAGACGGACGCGTCTCTTCTTTCCGTACCGATGCGTCTTCTTACTTACAGTAGGCGTTTACAGTAGCGCGGGTCAAAGACGGATCGAAACAGAAGCAAAATAACACAGCGACATCACAATCACATGTCGAGAACACACGGCGTGTGTCGATGAAGTTGTTCTTGTTGTTGCAGTTCTCTTGTTCATTCTTTTGTTCTATTACTTTTCAAGAAAAGAAGCATTTACTTTTAAAAAAGTCAATTTGTTCATCAAGAAAAGCTGAATTCAATCTACTCGACTGCGTGAAAATAAACAAAGAATACAATCTTCCTTCGCTTCGCTCTCTATAAGCGCGAGACATCACACAACACGATTCACGTCTCCTTTTTTTGCTATTCATCCTCGAAAAAAAACGAACGATTCATCCGACTTTGTTCGTTGCTATTTTCAAATAATATATAGAACAAGGAAATGATGATGCACGAGTCGATGCGCTGGAGCGAAATCAATCACGAACACAGCACGGCGCCCACCATCAAAAATCACAGCGTGACACATTTCAATGGCTATTTGTTTTGTTTCGGAGGATACGATGGAAGACGTAATCACATGACCTTGTTGATTTACAGCATTGCGGAAGAACGCTGGATTCGGCCGCAGCAACAGGCAGTAACCGACGGTGCTTCGAACAATAACAACAACAATCTCGAATTGTTATTTCACATGGCGGATCACAGCATTGTCGTACAAGGGACACCGCCTCCTGGTCGCAACGGTCATTCGGCGACACTGGCCATGGACGACGAAGAGAATGCCAAAATTGTCATTATCGGAGGTTGGTTGGGGACGGGTCCGCTGGCGGCTTCGGACATGCACGTCTTGGATGTCAGTGCCGGGGACGACAATTGCGTTGGTACCAGCCGCCCGTCAAGGGGACGCCGCCGGGACCGTGCAATATGCATTCGGCGGATTATGTGGCGCATCGACGAGAAGTTTATGTATTTCGGGGTGGCAATGGACGAGAGTATTTGAATGATTTGCATGCACTGCATGTCGACACGTTGACTTGGAGATTGGTAGAAACGAATGGAGAAGCACCGCAACCGAGGGCCAATCACAGTAGTGCCATGCTCGAGCATGAATTGTGTTTGTTTGGTGGATGGAATGGGACGGAACGACTCAATGACATTCATATTTTGGACACGCGAACGTCGACGTGGACGCGGCCTCGGGTGGGTGGGGTTTTGGTGAGTTAGTGCATAGAGAGCGTTGTTTTGTTTGTGTTGGGTTGTGTGAGTTAGGAACAATTCTCACGATTTAGCTTACTCTTACAACTGAGTAGCCGCATCCACGCGCGGGTATGACTCTCACAGCGTTACGAGGTCGTCTTTTGTTGTTTGGTGGTTCGGGGACGTCGGCCAAGTGCTTCAATGATTTACAGATATTGGATCGACAGGAAATGGTTTGGTTGGATGTTTCTCAGTCGGATTCTTTCGAGAGCAGTCGTGGGGCTGCCTCGGTGGGGCGTCGGGATTTTGATATGGACGAGTCGCCGACCTTTCGATTCGGTGGAGATTACAGCGTGCCCTGCAATCGGAATGGACGACGTTCGGCAGAGTCCTCTCCTCAGAATGATGGACTTTATGATGAAGATTCTGCTTTGCTTTTGTCATCGCAGCAACAGCAACAACAAGACGGGTATTCGATCCGTCAGGGAGGCGATTGGAGATCACTCGACATGGCTGGTCAGATTCGTGATGCAACCGCGAGTGTGCGTTCGATGCATGTATCGCCCAATCCGAACGATGAAGACTCGGTGCCGACTGTAGTAGTACATGGTCAAGGACCTGGTCGTAGGGCAGGGCATACGGCAACGGTGGTGCATCGAAAAGTTTACGTCTTTGGCGGGTCTTGTGGTGAGTCTGTGTGGTGTGCTTTCAAAATGTTTGCTTCCCTATTGCCGATTTTGTGAAGAAAAACCTCATCATGATTCTCCTTACCAGGCTCCGATTATCTCAATGACTTTTTCGTGTTGGACACGGATCCACGCCCCCAACTCGATGTTTCGGAACCGACTAGCCTCCAATTGTTTGACCGCCGTTTGTGGCATTTTTTCAACGAACAAGAGTTTTCGGATGTCACGTTTCTTGTGCAAGGGCAACGAGTCTATGGTCACAAGATGGTCTTGTCGATTGTATCCGATTGTTTCCGCGCCATGTTTACGACGGGTTTCCGCGAAGAGAACGAGAACGAAATTGAAATTCGCGACTGCAGTCATTCGGCCTTTCTCGCCATGATGGAATACATTTATACTGGATCCATCCCCAAGGCATTGAGCCACCAGCAACAACAACAGCAGAATCCCGATGTTCGTCAATTGGATCCTATCATTGAAATGCTGGAACTGGCTGATCGATTCTTCTTGGACCATTTAAAGCAAGTATGCGAGAATATGTTACAATCGGCTGTCGCTCCCGAAACGGTGGAATATTTGTTGCAAGTCTCCCAGAAGACCAACGCTACGCAACTGCAATTGATTTGCGAACATTTTCTTCGCAATCGCAGTGATACTGTGCGTGTGTTGCGATGATGATGGCGCGACCGCCTACTCAGTTTGTTTTTAGGATTGTAGAGCATGCATTTGTAGTTAGTATAATTTAAGAGACGCGAACCCCAAGTTCAAAAGAACAAAGTACTCAATTGTCTATCCGCTATAGTCATCAAACATATCGACGGCCCCTCCTTTTACTGTTTGGGGCTTGTCGTCGACCACAGGTGCTGCTTTCGGTTTTGGTGCTTCCACAGCAGTTTCTTCGATGGTTAGTACCGGTGTAGGCAACTTTTCTCCCTTGGATTCCCGAACTCGTCTTAATATTTCTTCTGCTTTCTTCTTTTCTTCAGCAGACAATCCTTCCAAAATTCCTCATCATCTTGTCCTTGCGAATAGGACTCGGCAACAATTTGTGCACTCAAATCCTTGCTGTCGACGATCACTCCCACAATAATAGCCGACAATAGACCCCCAAACATGACGGCAATTCCTCCCATAAACACAGGTGCAAATTCATTACTGGACATGTTTGCAATATCCGAATCGATTGTAGCGATTAAGAAATCATGAGGAGCGAAAGCAACTTTGTGGATGTTGCGCGGTACTGTCTTCTTGGTTGCACGGCAGAAAAGCCTTGACAGCCGATCATAGACAAAATTAGACTCAATAACAGAGTTAACGTATTCATGATTGCCCGTGCTCTGTTGATATCGTGATTGATAAATACTCTCGAAAACAAAATGAAGGCAACAAAATAAGGCAAACCTTTTCGAGTTGAAGTGTTTTTTTTTTGTTGGACACGCGTCAGTGTCAGTCCAGGACACAACGAGCCTGTTCCATTAGGAACAAGGTTTTTTAGTTTACGATGGAACACTTCAAGTCCGCCGTTCGCCAACGAATTTCCATTTAGAGAAAACGACACAGCTCATGTTGGGTCATCCGGCATTGAAAAGCCTAAGTACGTTTGATCGTTTAGGAGCTTTTGCGATTGGAGTGAAGAATACTAGTACTTTTATCTCGGTAGTCGACGGATTGACATTATTTCGCCACTTTTGCGTGTTGGAGTTGGAGGAAGAAAACAGCAAGAAAAGAATCACCCCACCATTGATTGATACCGATCGAAGTAAGAGTATTCATTCCATCATCAGATCGAAGCAACAAGATTGTTTCATTGATTAGAATAAATTCAAGCCGAGAGAAGTAGACCATGATATTCTGCGGTGCTCCCATTGACCAGCAAGTGATCCAGGAGGAATACACTGCTCCAACAAAAAATCTGCTGCCCGAACTATGTGTCAAAGTTGACTCGGAAGATCAAATACTTGATGAGGGCATTGATGTAGTAGAACAGATTGCACCAGTGGATCCTCCTCCTTCTGAGAAAACGCAGTTGATTGTGCCTGTGGATCTTTCGGACGAGGCACGATGTTCCTTATCGCCGTCGAGACTTTCTTCGAACACAAAGGTATCTCGGCAGGTACTGAGCAAGGCGCTGGATAAAATTGACGAGACGATTGCTGTGGATAGCCTACAACCTAAACAAGAGTCTGCTAGGAAAGGATCTCGAGACGATCTCCCACGCAGCACGTGAACTCGCTATCAGCCCGCGGCTGCGCCCCACGTGTATCGCCTCCCATACGAGCTGCCCCAAGTCCTTATCACGTCCAACAACGGTCGAGAACCAGTGCCAATTCAGCAAGAACAAACAGAGTCTCGCGAGCGCCAATGAGGTCCAGAACAGCACCGACTTCATCGCGGTGGTCAAACTCGACGAACAACTACGAGTCACCCATGATCAGCCCAGTGGACGAACCCCTCGAAAATTGATTGAAAGACTAGAAGATGGATTCCGAGTAACTCTTCAATCTGGTCCTGGCGTACGAGAGCTTGGGGTATGAACTTGCTGTTCTTCCTCAGTCAAGATCGACACCGGATCATGGTGGAGTCCTTTATGTACGTGGACGAAAATCGGCAAGACCATGACAGTAGCATAGTCATCCGAATCAGGGATATCGTGAAAATAGAGGTGCGAGACGGGCGCAGAGGAAAAACTGTTTCTTTGTTCATGAATCCAGAGAGCATGAGCTTGTTCGATGCTATGAGTTTGAAGCTTCTTCCAAGTGGGAACGCGAAGTTATCATATCAGCCATGCTCGTCATTCTGGATCAAGTCAATTCAGAGCAGCAACATCATGAAATGGAACTGTTAAAGACGCGAAAGCCTGTCGCAAAAGTCTACAAGGAGGAAAGTCTTGTTGTGGGAACACAAAGCAAACCTATTGTCTGCAATCCATCCCTAGAAGACGAAGATATCATTGTCCTATCTCCTAGGACACAAACCCGTCTGTTTGAGAGTGATAAGGGTACAGAGGCGAGCCTATTCTTACTTTCCGATGTACAGTCGCAATGTTCACGACGAACAATTCGAAGTGCTGTTAGTCAAGGGATTCCACTGCCAGAATGTGTTGAAATACCCGGACCTGATTTGGAAGCCAAAAGTCATCCGCTGAACCGTCTTCCAGTCAAGAAATCACCGCATGTAATTCCCATAGCCATCTAATCGCGAATGGAAACTGGTGTGCCGATGACGTGTGCTCAAATGCGTTGCGCGACATTGCCGAAACGTGCGCAGGGATCTTTGGTAAGAAGCAAGATATTGCTTCGTGTCCTTTGTCAACAGGCTTGACATGTCAAGTAGACCAGCAACTCGCGCTTGAGGAATACATTTCGACAGCCCTTGATGCGCCCAATGTGATGTACTCGTATTTAGTCGAAGGCGATAGCTGGAATGCTGAAACCAAAAATGACAATGTAGAGCAATCTTCTCCTTCTGGGCCCGTTCACCGTCGAGTCCAAAACCGTGCTAATCTTCTCAATGCCCAAGCCACGCGGCTTCGAAATCTTCGAAATGAAATGACGTTCACCTCAGCATTCAAACGCTCTAAGGAAATGAAGTTCACATCAAGAGCGCAATCATTTGATGATGCGCAAATATTTTCATCTCAAAGGCGTCAGCAACAAGCAACATCGAAAGGAGCGGAAAAGCTCCATGCATCTCCTCTTATCCGAAATATTGTTCAAGCGCTTGCTTTGGACGAGCCTGGTACTGCACCTAATGAAGGAGAAGAAGTGGCGTATTATGACAGCGATCCTGAGGACATGGTACCTCGCGAGCCGAGTGACAGAGGATTGGTGTATTTTGATCGAATCGACAGAGCCCGTCAAGTTGTCGCAAAATCAGGTGCTCCTTCGAAAGCGAGAGGTCTGGATAGGATACCACTAGGAAAGAAGGTTAAGAAGCTCGATGACGAATCTGTGGTCGAAATCGTGCAGGTAAGATTCGTGTGACAAGAATTGAATGGTTTGCTGTTTCAGATCATTTCTCACCGGCTTGTCCGCTTTTTAATCACAGACAATGCTCAACGAAAGGATGATGTTGATGTGGCACCTTGAGGTCTCAAAATCCAAGCCAGGAGGCTCTCCGATCTGTGTCAAAGCCTGGATCGAAGCGGGTGTCTATTTGGTCGACGGGACGTTTTACTTCCAAAGTTCACCATGACTCGGGCAACAGATGCAAGCAACATGGCGAACGCAAAAGTTCAACAAAACAAAGTGCGCCACTGGAGAAGTTCGACCTACTTGATGTCTGTCGTATCTTTGTACCGGAGATGATTGACAGATCATGCTACCCTTATCCGCACATGTCGCGTTCATTCATCATCGAAACTGGAACATCTCATTTCATGCTTGAAGCTCAGAGTACAGAAGACCGCGATCGCATTGTATACGGCTTGAAGCTTTTGATTGCAAGACTAGCATCACTCCTCATGCTTCGGGACATGCGAGCTGCAAGCGAGTTCTTTGGAGCTGCTGCCCACATGGTGCCTGGAGAAGCGCCTAGGTGGACACAAGACGGTGCTCATGACTTGTGGGATTCGGGTAAAGCATCGACGGAGACATCCTCAGCTCAACAATAAAAAATACGGAGTAATATTTATAACATAAAATAACAATCATTATACTTGACGGTACTGAAAGGATAGACATGTATTGTATGATTAGTTGTTCGGGGTGTTGCCCATTCTTCTCATAATCATCTGCGCCAGTCCAGTCGGGGCTTCGTCGCCGCTGCCACCTTCGCCCAAAGCCATTTTCGAAGCACTGTTGATACCAAGACGTTGCGGAGCAGACATCTCAGTAAAGTTTGTAGCTTCATCGCCATCTGTTAGGTATCCATTTCCAATACCAAGTCCTTCGGTCGGTACCCGTACCCCCAACATACCCGAAGGGTTCGTCTGCATGCCAGTGACGACGCTTGGTTCATCCGCCTCGATCTCCCGATCTTCGTCATCTTCTGTCTGTGAAACATGGAAGTCAGGCTTACTACGAGCAAGGTAGTGGTCGTCATCATCTTCATCAACTTCCTCAAACAAACAGTTTGTAACGGCTTGTCGGAAAGCGTCCCACCCACCAGTGATGTAAAGCAGGACGGAACTAACCAAGAGAAGGATGAAGGACATGATGACGGTGGCAGCGATCAGACCCGCATCGGCAGTACTTCGCCCAGTACTGACATTATCGTAGAAGAGAACTTTCGAGTCGTTGATGATTCCCTGAAAAGTGATCGAATTCACCGCTAGTCCATTGTATTCGAGTTCCGAAATGTTGTCAGCTTCCACCAACCGGGTCAAGAGTGTGTCAATACTCATCGGGATTCCCTTTCCAGTACGATATATTATGCTCACGCTCGATTGAGCAGTAAGCGTAGACTGTTGAATTGTTTGTCCACTCAAAACACTGACAGTGACCTGCAATATTTCTTCCAGGTCGTCACTGCTTTCCACTTGCGGTGACAGCAACTCCATAAAGTAAGCAGCCGCCTGATCTTCAATCACTGCAGCATCAGAGACCGTCAATGCAGATTGGGAACCAGAGGACAAGTCAAGAGAAATTTCGGCGTCACAAGTAGATTCCAACAACTATGGTGAAGAACAACAAGGAATATTATCAGCAATCAATGGCGCAAAGACAAATGGCATGCAGCTGGAACAACGACCCTTCTTACCACCGCGCCGGAAATCAATTGCAAGCCTTTCAGAAAGGTTGTAAGGAATAGTAAGGATGCCTTCATGGTCGAATTGTTGTTGTTGTTGTGTTTTGTTCGGCAGCAGCGTTCTTCGCAAGCAATTGAAGTGATTGAATTTCTTTTGACAAGAATGATTTGTGACATCGACAGGCGTTATTTGGTAGCCCGCGACACAATGAAAACCTACAATCCTGCAGAATTGAATTTATATTATCTGCTAAATAATAAAGTTTACTTAAGCACGTCAGGCGTTTATCACTATTCCGACTTAAACATTTCAGCCGACGTCATACAGAAACAGTACAAAGCCAGTTCATCCAGTTGCTTGGCTCCGCGCCACGAAGGCAAAGAGTGCATTATTTCTGATAGTGATCATGTTCCTGACGAGGGTGTGACGTGTCAACCTTCTTCACCCTGCAGTACTGGTAAGGTTTACACTATAACCAATACAACCATCCGACCGTCCGTGACCCGCTATTGGATCCGATTTCAAAGCCCGCCAAGAACGAGAGGTTTCAAATCCTTCGTTTTTTCGCTCTCGCGAACCACAAAGATTTTCGTTCGCTCAGCTCTCATAATAATAAGGCGACCGGAAGAATCTATTACTATTATTATTCAATTGCAAAGTTATAATGACGCAAGGGGAGGCAAAAAAGCTTGACATTGATCCGGAAGGTCCGGAAAAGGAGACGGAGGAGGCCGAAGCGGTAGCACCGCCCGAAGAAGCCCTGTTGGAGGGACTCTTCATTCTTCCGCCTCGTCAAAAGACTACTGTCGACAAAGTGCAGCATGCCGTTGCGCTGCCTCCTCTTCGGAGCGACGAGCCAGTACAGTCACTACGAGGTGCCCTGGCGGAGGTGATAGGCTACGCGCACATGACCCATTTCCGCTTTGAAGTGTGCGACAAACCAGAGCACGTGACGACCGGTAACTTGCCCCTGATCTCTCCGTATTCCGGAACCGGTGCCGTGATTGCGACGCCTCTGGCGGCGGAGAGTTTGTGCGAAGAATCCACAAAGACTTTTGAGAACTCGCTGGACGAGTACGGTAATTTGAGCAAGTTGATGGAACGAGAGAAACCTGGTAGCTTTGAAATTGTTTTGGAGCGATACGACGTGGCAAGCGTTAAGGATCATGTCACACGTTTGCGGAGCTTGATGCAAGGCAATGCTCCTTCGATCGAATCGCTAGTTGACGAAGAGCTTGAGGAGAAAGAAGAGGAAGAAGATGGTGAAAAGAAAGAGGATGCGGCTGCCGATTTGCCATTGAATTCGATTCATTCCATCGCGGGCAATTTGCAAGACTATTTCTATCGGGTGAATGGCGAGGACCCACAATCGTACTTGTCAGGGAACGAGGTGAAACAGACTTCAAATAGTAGTAGCAAGAAGAAAAGAAGAAGGGTACTGGGAGGAAACATCGACCAGCAAAGAGATACTCTTTGCTGAAAAGGTGAAGCGATGGAACGAACTGGATGATAAGACCAAGATGCCTTATGCCATTCGTTACAGTGGCTTTCATCCACCGCCATCTTCGCGCCGTTGGTTGGGAGATCTAGCATACTTGGAGTTGGTGAATATGAATCAAGGCTCTTCTGTTTGCGTTTCGGTCACCGCGACACCGACAGGTTTTTATGTGAACAACAGCAAACCGACGCGTCACTTTGATCCTCGCCTAATACAGTACCTTGTTTTTCGCATTCTCTTTTGGACTGCTTGTTGCAAGCTTCTCCAGAGTTCAACAAAGCTTGGGCTGCGGCAGTTGATGCGTCCAAGGAACGTAGTGCTGTGTTGAGGAGTCTCAACAAAGATCCTTTGCTTTCTTTCTTCCGTGTTGCCACACGAGCTGATTTTGGCGGCTTCACCCTGCCAAACAATAGCTTTCAGCAGGCACTTGATGGAGCCTTGGTGACGCCGTCGTGGGTGGTGCCCAAGATTCCGGTGGGCACATGGCATGACCATCAACTTCATCCCTATAACATTGTGAAAACTGAAGAAGATCTGGGCCAGACGTACGGCGTGGATTTACGCAATGGAGGTATTCGCGACTGGAATGAGGAATTGCAAATGGCCCGTGAGATGAATACCGAAACTCTCACTCAGCGCATCGAGCGAGCCCGACTGCTTCACAAAGTTCTGACCGAGTTTGGGAAGCTTCGTTGCTTGGCGTGAAGGCTATTGTCGATGGTCATATTGCGCCTATGAATCCAAATGAATCTGCTCGTGCGCAAGTGTACTTGCACAATAATATCTTCTTTAGCCGGGCCATAGATGCTGGTCCGGAAACATTCAAGTGGCACAAAGGCGACGCAGCTGCTCGTAAGGCAGCCAATCGAGATATTGCCGTCATTTCGACTATCTCAAGAACAGAGAATTCTGGTTTGTGCACATTAGCGACCGTGTTGATTGACTTTTGGGCACACGATATGTTTGTCAAAGCATCTTGCCTGGTATTCTAATTGGTGAAAAGTCGCATACTTTGTTGTATGGTGCTGTTGAAACTGGTTCGCCCTCAAGTTTGACGCGGAGCTGCATGAGATGATGAAGAGCTTCATTGGAGAGGGCATGATGCTGGCTTCACGGCCTGTGTACAGAATTCCACTTACAAGTGAACGACTAGAGGAAGTTCAGAAAGTTAGAGAAAACAGTCCCTTTTATCCCGAACTAGAAAAGAAGCTGGAAGAGGAGAAGATTGATGCAGACGCAACCATTGAGACCTGCATTCCGATCGAAGCCAAAGGCATATTGGGCAGTGATAAGAGGAAGTATTTACTGGATTTCGGACGGTTGACGCCTCGTGATGCCAACTGGGTTCCAGCCAGCGACGGCGGCACAGGGAAATTTGAAGAGCTCAAACTCACCGCAAATATCCCTCAACGCTAGATGATGATGAATGGACCATGCATGTTCTCCGTCCCGAGCTTGTGACACGCTTTTCCCAGACGAAAATGGCCAAATATTTTCAGTCCAAGAAAGATGCCACTGACGATGAAAACAAAAGTCCGACGACGAGGATCCACCGGAGAAGACTAACGACGAAACTCCAGTGGAATCCGAAGAAGGTTCTATCGTCGATGCTCAAAAAACAACTCAATATGAGGAGAACCCGAACAAGGCAGACGAAAAGGAGACACCAGAGGGCCCCAATTTGACGGAAGAAGACAAGGCCTACATAGAGACATTGAAACTTAATGTAAATGTCCTCATGCCTCACATGAAAAAAGTACGAAGGAGATCTTGCAGAGCAAATAAAGGTGGACGAGCAGCAAGTGCGGGAAGCTGCTGAGTTCCTCTGGGAAGACACTTTGCCCGCGTCACCCGCGGCGTGAAAGATGGTTCACTGCATCCGCTCCCGATGGACGGAAAGACGCTGACTGAATTTATTCATCGCCACGGTATCAATTGTCGCTACCTCGGACGTATGGCTTCGTTGGCAAGGGAGGAAGAAGCACGAGATGAGCAAATCGAAGCCGAGTTGAAAAAAAGGTACTCTTGCCTATGTCGAGCGTCGAATCATGCCGAAATGTTGGCTAGAGCTATTAGAGTGCGAGATTGTAGCTCGCGCTGCTAAGCATGTTCTTGACCGCTATCTGAGAGAAAACGCTGGTGTTGCCTCGGTGCAACCAACCCAAACAATTGCCGCTTTCCTAAGTTCTCTAATTTCCGAGCGGGAAGAGACTGCCGCGCAGACGGAAACGCGACTCGAAAAGCGGACTTCAGGTCCAGACGATGAAGACTTCAACGCACTCACTTTCACCAATAGAGGAGGAGCAGGAGGAGAAAGCGGCGGAGACCCTTCTATCATTCGCGGTCGCTTCGAAGTATGGAAAGATATTGAGGTGGAAGTCGGCCGCCGTTTCCGGTGTAATCTTTCTCTTTATAACAAGGGAAATAAAGCTGGTCGGGCCCTTCACGTTACCTTACTTCGCCGAATCTGTCAACGCGCAGGCATTCGACTTTACGCAAAAAATATGATGTCGGCAACAGGTGCCTCTGTGGTGGCGGCAACACTCTTTCAGGATATTTGCTCGAGTCGTATCCTATTTCTCCACTCGATATTGTTGACATTTTGCCTCTGATGAAGCATTCATCGTCATGTAGCGAGGGTTTCGAACCGTGCTCTGTGGGTACCACCATTTCGCTCCCTCCTCTGCAGGTCGCCCTTCCCGATGCTCGGTTGGCACTACAGCGCGCACATATTATGATAAGCAAACGTGTTCTTGGCAAGGGTCTCGAGTTTGCCCAAGAAGCTGCATCTCTATACCAGCGTGTAACGGAGAGTACTACTCATCCTGGTGTCGTGGATTGTATGGAACTGATGTCCAACGTTTTCATGGAGGCCGGTGACGCTGATATGGCCTGTTTGAACGGAGCCAAGGCGCTTACATTGTCCATCCAAGGCAGCGGCTTCGACAACCCTCGCGTATTTACCTCGCACATGTCTCTATTTCAAATGCATTATGCAGCCAAGAGACCGGAACAAGCAATCAAACACGCAAATGCTGCTCTGTACATGCTCGAGCTGATGGCAGGGCCTCGGCACACCGAAGTATTTACTATCTATCACAAACTAGGTAGCATTTACTCGAGTGATGAATTCAAGGGCAAGTATAACGCTTTGGCACTTTCGATGTTGGAAGAAGCCGAAAAGCGGGGCTGCTGTGACCGCCTTCTCGACGGTGTTGCAGCCAAGAGTCTTGCCAAAGTTCATGCCGGCCTGAAAAACTTTGAAGCTGCTGTTGAAGCAGAGAAGCGTTCATACCAGGTTTTCTCTATGTTTCTGGGAAGGGACCATCAACTCACCAAAGAGAGCGAAGTGGACTTGGTGAACTATTCCAAGGTGGCAATCAAAACGAACACTGGTAAGGTTTCGGGTGAGAAGATCCGCGAACAGGAAGCTATTGCGGATGCCGTTGCTGCAGAATTGGTGGCCGAAGAAGAGAAGAAAATGAAGAAGGGTGGCAAGAAAAGAAAGCAAAGAAGTAGAGAAGAATTGACGAAAGAATGAGAGCCGGCTTACTGGTACTGGAAGCAGGCATTGCGAAGCGTAAATAAGATAAAACCCATATCGACTAGTCTTCTTTGAACTTTTCAAACCGTTGCAATGAGATATGCAGATTATTGTAAGTATGTGCAGGAGATAGATCGTGTGCAGAGATCACCGTCGTCATGGTGGACGCTATAGAACCTTATTTTCCTTCTCGTAACCTTTCTACCAAGGGATGAGGATAGCGTCTATCTGTCGCCCCTTGATTGTCGTATACTTCTCCGCCAAGAAAAAAAGTGAAAACAATAAAAAGAAAACACTTCTTCGATTTTTGTCACCCCATTGCAACTTGCGTAAAGTATCCGCACTTTACATAACAAATCATAAATCACTCTGCAAATCAAAATGAACTCTGCTGCGTTAACAATCGAATGTTCCGACCAGCCTCTGGACTTTTCCTTCCATGCGTCGCGGCCCAGCATAATGGCAGCAGCGTTAGTCGACGGAACCTTGGAGATTCACGATTTTGCCGACCTGTTGGCGAATGCTGACGACGAAGAAGAAGACTCCTTGTTATCCTCAACTCCAGTTCATACACAGCTCCTTCCTACGAAAACTGGAGGAACGAAGCAGGCCAGCTGTCGGTCCGTCTTGTTCACGAAAATGGAGATCTCTACACAGGAGGAACTGGCGGAGACTTGGCGAAACTTAACACGGAAATTGTGTGCAGTTTCACCACAAAAGCATCCCCAAATCCATTTCATGGAGAATCAACGATGCGGCGTACAACAAATCCGCCGTGCACGTCCTTCACGAGATTCCAGAAAACACGATATGCAATCAAGGCTTGCTCGTTTCGGGGATGACATCGGAGGTGTCCGTGTTTGGGACCCGCGTCTCATGGGAACAGACGGACCCGACAACAAACTAAAAAAAGAAGCCCACAGGGTGCCTGTTCAGTTGGAAAGAGCACACGGACTATGTTTCCAGTCTCGATCATTCTCCGGACGGCATGACACTGTTATCAGCATCTGCCGATGGCACAATCTGCGTCTATGATTTGCGAATGGCGTTGCAACCGAGCGTTTACGAAAAGACAAGATTGTGCGTCGCTCCGATATCCAAGATGATGAATTGTTGTCACTCAAGGTCATGAAACATGGCAAAAAAGTCGTTTGTGGAACAGGAATGGGCGTGCTCAATGTCTGGAGTTGGGGACTTGGGGTGACATTAGCGACCGCTTTCCGGGGCATCCCAACAGTTTAGACGCCTTGGTCAAAATAGACGAAGATACGCTTTTGACAGGCTCTTCGGATGGACTCATTCGTGTTGTCACGGTACACCCCGACAAGTTTTGGGTGTATTGGGCGATCACGAAGACTTCCCGATTGAAAAGTTGGCGTTTTCGAGTGACCGCAAGTACGTTGGTAGTTTGTCGCATGACAATCTGATTCGCTTGTGGGACGCCGCGATACTGAGCGAAGACTATGAGGGAGATGCCAAAATGAGTGCACCTCCCGCACTCCAAGGCGGTAATGGCAATGCCAGCGGAGAGGAAGACGGTTGGGAAGACGCGGAGGACGAAGATATGAAGGAAGGAAGTACCGACGACGACAATGAGGATAGCGATAGTAGTGAAGACGAGGATCGAAACGATCAGCGAGCTGGTCGATTCAAAACGGACAGTGAAAATTCTTTGAAGATTTATAAAACGCAGTTGCTTTCTACGAGACACTCTGACCCGGCAGCCGGACCAACCCCGCGCTCCAAGTATCACCACCGCATTGCCCATTCCCACCCGGGCAATAAATGCTTGTGCATCACCCTCACAAAGAGACCACAACAGTTCTCCCGTAAAGCGCTTGATATGGCCCTGGGGCCATGTCATGAGTTGAATCAATTTGTAACGCAGAGTGCCGTCAGGTGCATCCAATGGTTTCATATTCCGGCATTTTCCGTGCTGTTCTATTTCACGAAGCATCTTTTTTGAAAAGGTTCTTGCTCATCGTCGTCTGGGAAGATGAATGATTTGAGTTGCTGACGAATGTCGGTCTGATGCGTTGCGAGTTTGTGCAAGACGACCAGTATTGGTGTCAATGCTGCAGCGGCCGAATCCTGAATGAGTGTTTGCTCAACCACTTGAGTCACTTGCTGCTCCAAAATGCTCCAAAGTGGTAGCAAGGCATCGTGAGCCAATAAAAGCTCCCCGATAGCGTCGGCGGAAGCATCCATCAGCGGAGGAATCGCTTCCCGTCGGCATTCCTCACGTTGCTGTGGCGTAGTTCCAATATTATCATTATTTAGCTGCAGCAATTTCACGGTCAATTGTCCGAATAGTCCTTGCGGATCTGTTTCGATTTGTTTCCCTAATTTCAACACGTAGGCCGCTCGTAAAATCTCCATGATGAGTTCAACACGTTTGTCGTTATCTGTCGTTTCCGCGTCGAGGACGCGCAACGCCAAATACGGCAAGATACAAGGAAATGTGGCGGTGCTGTTTTCGGGAAAATCCGGTGGAACTTGAACTGAAGATTGCGCTGTTAACGTGTGTTCCAATCCTCGTGGAAAAGACACGACTATGTTGTGAACATTTCGGACAAGGGACAGTGCTAGCGGAATGTCATCCAATGAACGCAGTGAACAAGCGAGTAACTGGGACATGATTTGATCTAGTTCTAGTAATTGCACATACGATTCCATCAGTCCTTTATCACTTCCCGAAATGGGATTGTAGCTGGTATAAAACAAGAGTTGGGAAGCATGTTGTGCAAGCACAGGATCAGACTCACAATATTGCTGAACCCATGCGAGATATTGTCGTAACAGGTGAATGGAACGCCATAAAGTCATTGTCTGGGATACAATTATTTCCGTTGACGAGGAGTGCATGCTTTGTAAGATTCCCCGCAAAAGTTTTGCTCGTTCGTAATACGAGTCGTAAATGCTGTTGCCTTATTGACAATGAACGGTCGTCTTCATACCCTAAAACAATCACTTCTTTCTTCTCCATCCAGAAAATTAACTGTCTCGAAATGAACAATTCTTTTTTCTATCCGAGTCGGTTCATCTTCGGATGCTTTCCATTCTTCACCTTGCCCATGATGTTGTGTTTCGCACCGTTGGCACCATTCCTCGATCCGTGTGGACGGCCATTCTTCGTGTAGTAACAACAAATTCCAGAGTTCATCGAGTGCTTCTTCCGAGTGTGCCATTGTTTTTTTGTCTCGCTTACTAGAGCTGTTTTGCTTTATATCAAAAAAAGAATTAGGGCATCAGTCTCTCGAGGCGGTTTGTTTTCAAATTATAAATAAAATGAAATGCAATACACTTTTGGAACGATGCGATGTTTTTGCTGTGATTTTTCTTCCGTCTTACTTCCCTGCCCATAGAATTTCGATGCGCGCGGTGTCGTTGTGGAGATACTCCGTGTTATTTTTTACTCGCGCATAGAATAGCCGTTTCATTGAAGTGAATAATTCCTCCGTGTTATTTTTGCGCGCATAGATTTTCGATGCGATTATCATTTTTTTGTCGTCATGGAAAACCCGTCGTTTTTTATCACACCTTTGAAACTTGATAATAATAATAAAGTATTGATTCGAATTTCTCTATTCGTTGCATCGCGAATTGCGCAGACACAAAATCAATTTGATTTGATATAACACCATCGATCGATGAAGATTGCACTCGTGGGAGATTCCGATATTCACCGGTGGCCCGCCGGGGAATATCCATTTTCCAAAGTGGTTATCGTTTCGGGACAATCCGGTGCTACCTTGTCTCAAATTCGCGTACCAAACGATCTTTCCTCATCTCGAATCGATGTGGTGGTCGTTTGTGCCGGTGAAAATGATATTGCTGATAATATTCCACTGTGGAAAAGCGAACAGGCACTGCGAAAGTTGTTGCAACAACTACTGCAAGTTGTATCGATAAGGATCATCTTTTGGGACCCAAGTTCGAGCCCTGGCTGAATGACGATTCAGAGATGCGAAAGAAATACTGGCAAATGCACTTGTCCTTTCAACGCATTCTGACTACGGAGGAACCCTTTTCGACTCGAGTGCATTACATCGATTGCTTGTTTCTGCTTTGTCACGACACCACTGATATCCACAATCAAATAGGAGCCGTGTACAAAGCTACACCGAATCCCTATTATTTCGATGCCGATCAGTTGCATTTGTCTCGTGAAGGTTATCGCGTCTGGAAGGAATTACTCGAACCGTTAATTTTACAAATAGAGCAAGAGAAGTCAACTTACTGCATTCTTATTATTTCGTAGCAAATCAATCAAAGCCAATAGACTAGAGAATTGTGGATTAAAAGCATTTTATTAGAGCACTACAACTCCTTCTTTTGGTCTTGTTCACCTTGCTCGGTCGTCGTTGTTGTTGTTGTTGTTGTTGTTGCTCCTTTTGCCCACCTTGCCCCTTCCGCGGAGCGATCCAGTTGCTTCACAAACTTTTGTGTATTCTCCCAATACACCATAAATTGCAACAACGTCAATCCGTTCAAGACGACGGCAATCCCAAAACCAGTCAACACGGGCAAGTCCCATCCCACTTCCTTTAACGTGGTCAAGATGCGGATCAAGGAGCCGGCCAAGTTCATCAAAGTCGTAATGATCGACTGAGCTCCCGTGTGTTTGACCTGGTAGGTGGCATACAATTGAGATCCCCGCGCGTACATCATGATCGGCCATTGCGATGCAATCAGCAAGTAATGTTGCCACGCTGGCAAGAACCAACTCACGCCAGCCACGTACGCGAGTCCTACTGCCACGACGAGAAACTTTTCCGATATGGAAATCGCAGGAGTGAACTTCCATACGAGCAAGAGAATAATAAAGGACTGCAATACCAGTGCCACGTTTTCTCCGTACGCCGTGACCGGGTGTCCTTCTAAGAAACCGTACGCAAAGCCGTTCGCGTACACCAAGACATCCGCGTAAACAGAGCCACGCGAAAGACCTTCCGTCGACTCTGTATCAATTAAATTGACAATCACGGGTGCCTTGTTGAGAAAGGCACCAGCAATGATGGCAACGCCCAGGAATTTGGCCACCAATGTGGACCAGCAAGCCGACGTCATCAAGGGAAAATCTTCAACGCAGATTTCTTCTGTTGCATTGTCGTCTTCGCCCCAAATGAGTGCGGCCATGTACATGATCAGCGGGATATCTAGTAGAAACTTCATGATGAAGAAAAGTGAAACAAATGTAATGATGGGATGTCCATTAAAAGATTTGGACGCGAGGTGACAGGTGACACGAGGATTTCAAGCTGCGGAATGTCCGTTGTACAGTACCGTTTTTTAGCGGTGTTGTTTTCCTGTGCACAGAATTTCGATGCGTGCGTTTTGCCGCGCACAGGAATGTTGCACCTGCTATTTTCGCGCCCAAAGAATTTCGATGCGTGCGTTTTTGTCGCGTATATCGTCGTCCGAGTTTTTATTTTCGCACAGATGAATTCTTTGCTTTTCAAAGCCTATACATAACAGCTATCTAGCATATTTGCAATTATAACTTCACATGACGATAGATAAACACAACATGGGTTCATCAATGACGCGAAGCATCACAGTCTTAGTGAAACCATGCGCGTTGTATTCAGCTCAGCTTGTTTTGAGAGACACCACGTGGTCGACAACCTTTCCAGTTGTTTGGAATCTATGTAAGCTATAACGTCCTTCATCGTACTGTTTCGTTCTTCAAATCATTCCGCCTTGAAACCCACCAAGTTCTTGAAGCAAATTGAAAAGCTCGGCCTCCTTGAAACAACGCCAGAATCCACCACGCTCCTGCTAACGAAGCCGGTCGCAACGGACTCGTGAGCCATGCTATTGTAATCAAGGTAGTAGTGAGATAACTCGTGCTCAGAAAACGCAAATCTCGATGGGCCAAAAGCATGCCTTCGCATGTCAAAGCAATCGCGTGCAACGACACACTGAATGCTAATATCGGTGCGGTCGCACGCAAGGCAGCTGCAACCGCATTGCTGTTGGTAAAGATTGCTGATCCTTGCGACGGCAAGAGACCTGCCAACGCCGCAGCCACCAGCCCTGCAACGACACCTGTTTTGAACAAAATCTCCGAGCACCCTTTGTTTTGTTGGGCTGCTGCAAAATTCGAGGAAGAAAGACTTGGGATGCCATGCCAACAGAATCTCCGACAGGGGTCCAGAAAAGAAGTTTCGTAACAGTACTTGATGTGCTGCCAGGGCCGTAGCTCCCAGTCGACCCACGGAAAGACTCACTCCATTGTACACAACCGACTTGCCTAGAATGGTAGCAAATATCGGCAAAGAGTATCTCATGAATTCTTTCAAAAGCGTCGCGTTGAAGGAAAAGAAGCGCACGTGGAACGACTTTTGAACGCGAAGTAACAGAAATAAGGCCGCTGCTACATCGGCCGTCGCCGTGGCGGCGGCGGCTCCAGCGATCCCCAACCAGCGTATTTGACCAACGTGACGGTGCCTATCAAATTCAGCCAAAACGCCAAAATCACACTCCACAAGGGCGACGCCGTGTCTTTTCGAGCGAGTAAAGTAGCACGAGAGACAGATGCCCACAGAACAAAGGGTTGTGCCAGTGCTCGAATGAGAGAATAGCGCAGCGCTGACGGCACGACGCTGGCGCTTGCTTGTCCAGCGATACTCAACAACAGAGGCGTGCCAGCCGTCCAGACCATACCACACAGTAACACTCCCAGGACTCCTGCCAATACCAATGCCGTCTCTACAGTTTGTTGAATTGTTTCATCTTCCGTCGCCGACGCGACAAGATTCGTGCAAGCCGTCGCGACGAACATGCACAAGTACGCGCTGCTGTCGATGAGAGTACAGGCAGGCGCCAGTGCAGCGAGCTGCGTGGCACCGCAACATTGTCCCACGACAGCTGTGTCGATCAAGGACATGATGGGCGGTGCCATCCACAAGGCTAGTGTAGGAGTGACAAATTGAAAGACGGAACGTGCGTCGAGATTGTACGACAGTGTTGCTGCCGTGTTATCGATTGTGCCTTGCTCTTCGCTCAAGGCGATACTTTTTCGTTCACTCCCAGCGAAGCATTACGAGGATTGTGTAAAGAGGAGACGCGATGCGAGTCGATATAGACGGTGTGATTACGGTTCTAGAAAGTCGGGCTACCCTCGAACAGAAGGCGTTTGATGTTCTCGTTACTATTCCTAGCAAAGCTGCTAGAGCGAAAACGTCGGCAAAGCTGTGTCGGAGCTTCATTACAATTTCAACGATCCCGAGAGTAAAAAATATAGAAAATGCTGTCTTTTGAAAGCAATACAGGATCGATTGTTTGTCAATGAAGCGCTGACACGAGTTATTTTGTTTTGATCATTATGAGACGACTGAGTATGAGAAACGATGATGTCGCGAAAACGGTACAATTGGGCTAAGGTTACAGGTCCGCCGATCACTACGTATTACTTTAGACTACTCCGCATTATTTATCACAAAAAATAAAGCAAAAGGCTAGACTTTCTAGTCTAGACCGAAAAAAATCTTTGAGACATGCTCACTGGGTTTCGATTACAGATGTCAAAGAACTTTCCGAAACCGACACGTAATCTTCCTCGTCGCTGTCGGTATATTCCGTTGAACTGCTGCTCGAATCGTCAAAGATAGAAATGATATCATCGTCCTCTTCCCTGCCATAACACTTCGTCGATAAGCCCTTTGAATCAGCCGAAACATCAAATATGCCAACCTCCAGGGTAGTTTTGGGAAAAGAATCCCGGCTAAAGTCGTCAGGTTGCTTTGAAACAGTTTTGTAAGGGGACGCAGGCGGTCTGACTGGTTTCTGGGCATTGGAAACTGATGGTTCTTTGAACGTGGTTGTCTTGACAAAATTGGGGAAGCATCACCCGGGATATGGGTTCTGGTATCCTAATAGTGCTTGTAGATATTGACGAGGACTGGTCTTCATCTCTTCTAATTCTACAGTCTTTGGGAAAAAGTCCGAATCGGCCGTTTTCCTGCGTTAAATGCAGCTTCACGCCTCAGTATGACCGGCTCGGAGGAGATCCATTGGAATCTCTTCTTGAATTTACGGCTTGCATTTCCACAGCTTCTTCCCAACGATCGTAACGTCTTGTACAGTTGACGACGGTCCTCCGTCTTTGGTGCTTGACTTTCAAGTTCTTCCTTACTGAGATTGCAAGCTCGTTCTTTTCACGCCCCACTCGAGTAGGATTTTATGTCGCTGTTCTTTGTTCAGTGCGCTTATTCGATCACGGGTCCTTCGCGACTCTTCGAACTCCTCAACGGTGAGGTGCTCATCCAGGAAAAATTTCCAACCGATTCTAAATTTGAAAAGAGATGATCATTAGTGACTACTTCTTGCTGTTTCCTCTAGCATGAACGCGCTTGCTATCAATGCACTTACCCAATCGGAGCTCCAGCGGAACACGAAGGGTGATCGCCCAAAATTCGCTCGTAATGCCGTATTTGCACGGATTGGAAGGTGACGGATCGCTTCAATATGCTACGAGCGGTTGTTGCTGGAGATGGCTTGGATTGCATCGGTGAAAAGCACGCTAACGCGGAAAGATCAGGCGCCATTGAACGTTGAACCAACGTCGCCTTCGGATATGAAGGTTCCAGGTATTGTGGAGTAATTTTTTTTGGTTTTGGTGTCCTCGACTGTCTGACTCTGAATAGCCAAGAGCCAAACAACATACAATGCAAGAGTTGCACCGTATTTCTGGAGGGCAATACTCCGAAAAACGTGTCCAATGTTCACTATGCCAATCGAATGTACAAAGTTCTCACTTCGAGCAAGGAGGTATTCCTTGACTTCGAGCTTCGAGCTTCGAGGCGTGAGCTTCAGTATTCATATTTGTGTAGTGCATTAAAGTAGTAGTTTTTTGTTTTTATATAAATAAGAAAAGGACCTCGTACGGTGGTACGTGGTACGGTGTACGGTCATTTTTCATTTTCCGAAACGCTCCATAAAAGACATAAGAAATACATTATAGATTATAGACCCTAATAAGAGATCAGTAGGATGTCGGAAAGTACAAGAAATCCATAGTAGAAAATAAGAAAATTGTTTGGGCCATTGTCAAATGTCAAGTGTCAAGTCATTACCACTACGTGCATGAATATGGAATAATAAAATAATTATGACGAATGATGATTGATGATGATACTCCGTCGATGATGGATCGAAAGTCGAAAGTGGAACGATGAACAATGAACAATAACTACTGATGACTGTTCTCATCAGTTCTCAGTTCTCACATTCTCAGCTTCCAGTCTCCAGTCGGCCGTCGACCGGGTGCCTAGTGCCGAGAGCCGAGAGTGTCAGTCGTCGCTGCCGAGTTATTGGTTAATACTCCGTAGTAACTGG